>JANHFM010009716.1:0-10458 GCA_032468115.1 Grayia smithii
ATAAAATAATTTCATAAGAAAATCCTGAAGTTGTCCTGGGCTCTGATCCTTCATTTCCAATACGTGCAAAGACGGGAAGGAGGGAGGAAGAACTAAGAGAGAGAGGGAAGGAAAGAAAAGAAAAGGTAGAATGGGAAGGAGGAAGGATTAAGAGAGGAAAGGGAAGGAAAGGAAAGAGAATTGGAAGGAGGACAGAGAGAGAGGGAAGGGAAGGGAAGGGAAGAAAAGGTAGAATGGGAGGGAGGAAGGATTAAGAGACGGAAGGGAAGGAAAGGTAGAATGGGAGGGAGGAAGGATTAAGAAAGGGAAGGGAAGGTAGAATGGGAGGGAGGGAGGGAGGGAAAAGAAAGATAAAATGGGGGGGACTGAGAGAGGGAAGGGAAGGAAACGATCGGAGTAAGGAAGGAAGGACTAACAGAGAGAGGAAAACAAAGAATGGGAAGGACGACAGAGAGGGAAGGGAAGGGAAGGAAACGATTGGAGGAAGGAAGGACTAACGGAGGAAAGGAAAGATAGAACGGGAGGAAGGAAGCGCTATTAGAGAGAGGAAAGGAAAGGAAGTAAACGGAGGGAGAATGGAGGAAAAGAAAAGGAAAACGCGACGTAAAGTAAAATGTGAAGTAAAGAGTAAGTTAAAGAAAAACGACAACGTAAAAAGTAAAGTCAAATAGAAAGTCGAGCCGAAAAGCCGAGGCTTCTGGGCCGGGAACTTTTGCCCTGCGAGTCGCTTTGAAGTCTTCTTTTGGCGAGACGATCGATACTCGCTTTCCTGGAGAGAGATTTTTGAGACGCCGGCGAAGAGGAGCGAGCGGAACCGCCGCGGGGCCGTCCGTCGGGACGGAATCGAATCCCGCCGGGAACGGATGGTAGCTGGGCGACGACGTCGGGGGGACGACTCGAAAGGTTGCGCCGGAAGTCGGCCGTGATGGAATGGCCGCTGCGAAAGGAAGTTGAACTGCCGTGCCGGCGGAAGGGCGCCTAAGAACTCGCCCGTACCGTTAAGTGAACCTTGTGGTCGTTAAGTGAACGCTGTGGTTGTTAAACGAGTCCGTTTTCCCCGACGGGCGTTTTTAACCGGTAACCGGAAGGAATTGTTGGAAACTGGCAAAAAACGTAGAAAACCTCGGTCGCGTGACTCTGACTTTCGCTCCTTCCGTCGTGGCCTGAAGACGTGGCTGTTCCCGCAGATCGGCTGACGTGATCTGGTTTTTAATTTGGACCGTTTTAAATTATTTTAACTATTTATTTTAAATGATTTTTAAACTTTTATTGTATTAACTTTCTTTTGCGAGCCGCCCCGAGTCCTTCGGGAGAAGGGCGGCGTATAAATCAAAGTAATAAATAAATAAATTACGGTGGGGACTCGCGATGGCTTCCGGGGTCGGTAATTGAGGTGACTGGGCCTTGCTCTTACCGGGTCAGGTTGGAGGATGGGCGAGTACGGCGACGGCATGCGGATAAACTTAGGAAACGTCGTTTGCCCGATTGTCAGACTAGGACGGACAGAGATGCGATTGCGATATCGCCGGCGTTGTTATATAAGGGGGAGGAGATGGAAATTCACGTCCCGTATTCAGAGCCCCCGGAAATAAAACTCTTACCTCCCGAGTCTAGCCCGCGGGTGACGGGCGGGACTCCCGGCGAGCTGTCGTCTTCCGGAGATTCGACTTTAGCGCCCCGGACTGTTGTTCTGCGCGGATCTGCGCGGATCGGGAGACGACCGGCATATCTGGCTGATTACGCGTGCGCGATCCAGGGAGGAAGGAGTGTTGTTTCGGGCAGACGATCTCGTGCTTGGAAGCGGGGAGCGGATTGGCCCGCCGGGATGCCTCCGGACGGCGGGATCGAGAAGCGTCCCGATTGGCCGAGACGCTGACGGCTCGAGTACAAAAGGCTGTCGGCTGCGAAGTAAAACTTGCTCGCTCGCGCTTGTTGTTAGCTCGCGGAGTGAGCCGTGGTTAGCGTTGTTAATTGTTATTAAACAGCTGTTACTGTTAACCCTGCCTCTTCTTTTCTGTGCCGAGTTGTAGGTGAATAGAACGCTGACCCTAACCCTAACCCTATTACTATTAATAAACTCTTAATGATAAATCTACCGGATAATAACCTTAATAAAAACCTAATAAAACGGTTTATTTCTTTTTGTGGCTGCTATTCCTTCTTCGACCGCGGGATGGCGCTGTTTTCCATTCTGAGGGGCTGCGGGACAGACGAGGAACAAATAATCCCGTTTCGAACATGCCGTTGAAAAGATTTTCTGCGTGCGGCTGTAATACCTGTTTTCGCCACGGGACGGCGCTGTTTTCTAACCCTCGGTGATGGCGTTGAGGCTATTGAAAGGGCCTGTGATGGCCTCCCTGTCGATGCTATGAATAGAATAGAACGGAACAGAACAGAATAGAATAGGATTCTTGATAGGCCGAGTCTGATTGACCCGGACCCTTGACCCCTGACCCTATTGCTATTAATAAACTTTTAATAATCATTCTTGATAAAATAATAAATAATAACCTTAATAAAAACCTACTAAAACAGTTTCTTTTTGAAAATCGAAAAGATTTTCTGTGTGTGGCTGTAATACCTTCTTTTCTTGGGTGTCCTGTCGCCATATTAATGTTAATCGTGAGGCGTTTAATAATAATGGTGCGGAATAAAATCCCGCCGTGACAAGAAAGTAGCCGCGCGAGGAAGTTGGACGGAAAACTAAGAAAGATGGACGGGAAAATTTGGAAGGGATCCTTAAAATTAACAATGGCGGTTTCTTATCAAGAAAATACGTACAAAATGCTATATAGATGGCATCTACCCCCGGCAAGGATCTCAAAAATGTTTCCGGGGCTTTCCCCTCTTTGCTGGAAGTGTGAGGTCGCGTTAGGGACCTATTACCGTTTATGGTGGACGTGTCCGCGGGCAAGCGAACACTGGTCCGAAATTGGATTAATGAGATCACCGACTGTAAATTAGATTTAATTCCAGAAACCTTTTTATTAGGCATTAAGCCGGACAGATGGGAAAAAGTAAACTGGTACCTGATTCTTCATATTATTGTTGTAGCTAGAATCACGTATGCCAAAGAGTGGAAAAACAAGATGACGCCAACGGATAAAGCCGTAATAGATAAAATCCTTGAATGTGCAGAAGCGGACAAACTGACAAGACTTTTAAGAAACAGCTGTGAAGAAGATTATTACCAGAACTGGGACAGATGGTATTCTTGGGTGGGTGGAGGGAAAAAAATAAATAAAAATAATGGATAATTAACTCTGTATATATAAATATTCTTAGTGTGTTTAAATGAATAAGAAGTTTCTTCCCCCCCTACTTTTTGTTGGTTGTTTTCCCCTTTTTCTCTGTATCTATTCTGTTAGTTTGTCATATGTTTCTCGTAACCTTTTTTCTCTACTTAATTTAGGATTAGTTAATTAGGGATATTTTGGTACGTAAATGCAACACGGGCTTAGTAGGAGATTGATTGTGATATAATTTGTACAAATGCTCGCTGCAATATTTGTTATCTTTATGTATGTATTTTAGAAAAGTTAATATTTTGTAAATAAAGTTATAAAAAAAAAGAAAGAAAGAAAGATGGACGGGAAGTCAATCGTGATGGAACGGAGGCTTTTCCAAAGACGCTGGGGGACGGCCGTGTTGGACGGACGGGAAGTGCGCCGTGCTGAGAAGGTCGCTGAAAAAGGAAGTCGGGGGGACGACCGAGAAGGTCGGACGGGAAGTCGGCCGTGATGGGAAGGCCGCTGCAAAAGGAAGTTGAGGTGGGATGCCGGGAGAAGGGCGCGAAGGTAGTCGCCCGTACTGGGAAGATCGCTTGAAGAAGCGCTGGCACGGAAATTGGTAGCCGTGCGGAGAAGGGCGACGGAAGCGGATCGTCCCCTTGAGAGGAGCGTAGAGTGGCGGTGTTTTTCCTGCCGCTCTGCGCTGCGGGGCTTTTTGTGGCTGCTGTACCTGCTTGGAACGCGGGACGGCACGGTTTTCTGTCCCGTAGCGATAGCGTTGAGACCGTCGAAAAAGGCCTAGCGTGGCCTCCGTGTTAATGCTGTGGTACGGAAAAATGTGCCGTCCGGCGGTCAGAGCAGGTATTGCGTCCGCAAAGAGAAAGAAATGTTTTTAATGGGATTTTAAGGTTATTATCGTGTATCTTTATTATTAACCGCCTTGTTATTAATAGTCAACGATGCAGTTTGCTGCATCGAAGGAACGGAAAAAAAATAATGTAAAAGCCTTAAACCGAGTTAAGAAGGCCTATGATGGCCTGTTAATATTAATCGTAAGGTTTTAATAAACAAGTAAGTAAAGAAGTCAGCGGCCGTGCAGACAAGATCAACGGAAGTGGGTCATCCCCTTAAGGCAGTGGTTCTCAACCTGTGGTTCGGGACCCCTTTGGGGGTTGAATGACCCTCTCGCAGGGGTCGCCCGAGACCGTCGGAAAACGCATATTTCTGATGGTCTTAGGAACCGAGACACTGCTCTTCTATCAATGCAGGCTCAATATAAGGGGCCGCGGGCTGGCGCGACACAATTGAAAGCGAACTGAAGAGGAGGCGGCAGGAGGAGGTGGCGAAGCAGCGGTGGGTTGCTCCCGGTTCGGGCCACGCGATCCGGTAGCGGCGACACTGTGACGTCACCGAACCGGTTCTCTGCGACCGGGAGCTGGGCCCACCCATGCGCATGTACTTACTGTTCTCGGGCCTCTGTGCACGCGCAGAACGCTTTTTTGAGGTTTTTTTCCCAAAAAAAAGCTGCCGCGCATGCGTGGAGCGCCCGTTCGGTTCTGATGATGCAAAGTGCGTGCATCGTCGGAACCGGTAGTAAAGGTAAGTAGAACCCACCCCTGAGGTGAAGGCGCCGTGGCGGCGGCGGGGACTCCTCGGGAAACAGCCAAGTCTGCCACCCCTTTGCCTGCCTCCTCACCTCCCTCCCCGCCGTGGAGACAGACCAGGGGGCAGCAGTGCCGAGAAAAGGGAGCCGCGACCGACGTCTGCGTGCGCTGCGAGGGAGAGGAGGGGAAACTACCGAATACCGTGTCGCTTTGGAGAAAGGCATCCAGCGGGGTTCACCGCAACGTGAGGAACTGTATTATATCGTGGCATTAGGAAGGTTGAGAACCACTGCCTTAAGGGGAGCGTAGAGCGGCAGATGTTTTTCCTGCCGCTCTGTGCTGAGGGGCTTTGCTACTCGGCCTCCGAGGTCCTGGCCGAAAGCGGGAAGTGAGCGATTGTTGCCCTCCGTTTTGTTTTTTTCCTAAACAATAAAACGTAATTGTGCATAAAAAGCATTTTTATCTGGTTTTTTTTTTTGTATACTTCGGTAAATCGTTCCTTTTCCCGTTAGCTAATTGCTGCTGCTGAACTGTCTTCCCCCCTTGGGAAGCTAAATTGCTACCCTTTAACAGGCTTTTTATTAGTTCGTTTAGTGAACGTTTAGCTACAATGGCACTGAAGAAAGTGACTTTTTCGCAGACTTACGGCATTCCCACGGTCACGTGATCAAAATTGGGATGTTTAGTGACTGTCGTGTGTTTACGTGTCCCCTTTTGGGTCTTGCCTACAAAGAAAAATTTGGGGCTCGATTGTCGTAAGTTGAGGACTACCTGTATATTGGACGTGGAAACCAGCGGTGCTTTTGGAGGGTATTACAAAATAAAGTAATTTTATTATATAAATGTAGGATGTTGAATTAAGTCCCCACCTCTACCGCTTCCCCGGTAAAGAAAGTTAACACCCGCCCCTCTTAGAAGAAAGAAATATTTTAGGAAATACTGAAAAGGCAGAGTATTATATTTCCCTGGATGAGAAAAGGAAAAATATCTTTTTAAAGACAATGTGGCTCTCTGCGTCCCCCCTTCGGCTCCGGGCTGGTGGGATTAGGACGTGACCCTCAGGACGTGATAGGACTAGCCCTCTACCCATCTAACAGCAGGGATCGCTGCATCGCCTAGGGACGTTACATCGGCCCACGGTTCGATCGGTTACTTACGATCATTTAAGAAGTAACGAGCCTTCGACAGAGATTGGCCACCTTTTCTCTGCATTAAAATCGACTGTCCGTCTTCAACAGCCGTTAGAATTAAGTGCGTGTTGGTATAATTTTAGCTGCCGACCGTCATCTCCGCTTTCAACCCCCTTCTCATCCCGTGAACCTCCCGGGTGCTTTTTAAGACTTTCCCATCTGCCAACTCCGTATTTGCCACTCCTCCCGTCCCCTCCCCGTCCCCCTCCTCCTCTTCTTCCTCCAATCTAAATTATTTTTTTGTTCCCAGCTCCTTACCGGCAAAGCCTAGCGCAGAGGTAGCGTAAAGAGATTGCTAGGTTATCTACATAGATAATGTGAGAAACTAAACACGCAAATGTTTCAGATATGGTCTGTGGTGTCAACCCCGTTTGTTACGCTAGCGTATAACATAAATAAACTGCGTACGTTTGTAATATTCATTTGCTCAGTGTGGGATAATGCTACTTTTGACGTGATAAAATTATGCCCAAGAATATTGATTTGGAAATATTGATTTCCAACTATATAGCAAAAAAAATTACGTTTTCTATTTAATTTTCATTAGGGACAAATCCTCACTATTACAAATAATCGGGGATGCCCGTATTCAAAATGAATAGTATAATAAATGCAGAGACAATTTTAGAGCTGTGGTGTGTTGGGCTACGCAAATAAAGGAGATACAGTTTGTAAAAAATATGTAATGAAATAAATCCTTCCAGTCGCTGGATTTCTATTCCCGTCGTTCTCTGGGGCACGTAGAAGTTTGAGTGCGTTAACATTTCAGAGCGACAAATTCTCCAACCGAGCACGATTCCTTTAACCTTTATCGGTAACGTTGCGGTCGTGCGTATGAAAGAGAGCTTAGAAAAACAAAAAAGAAGGCGTTCGGTAACGTATCAAAATTATAACCGTGCGCAGATGAAAAATAGTCCGGAAGTTAATTTGAAAAAGCAAAAAAAAGCAGTTCCTTGGCTTGATAAAATGAAGTTCTGAGAGAACTCGGATGTACTGAAACCGACAAATATTTTCAAGTTATTTGATAAATGAACAAGGGAATATTTGATTTAGTTTTCGTGAAACAATGCCCAGCGAAATTGGGTTCTCTGATGTGGTAATATTACATCTAAAGACAAATCTTTCTGCTCTTTCTCAGAATTTACAAATTGATAACCGAGTATATTTAAAGCACCTCTACAAACTTCTTGCACTTTTTGGACTTTCTGGAATGAAAGAACGTTTCTCCACGCCTGGGAAACATTGAGTGCATCTCGAGAAGTGATCTGGAAAGCTTCTTTCTTCTTACTCGGTCCTTGTCCGTGTGTAATATTATAGATCCAGTTTTCAAGCTTCCGGGTCAGTGGAAGATCTGTAAATGTATACATTGCAGTAATTTCCATTAAAGGATCCCGCACAATGTCTTCAAATCGGATCAATAAATAACGATCTTTTAAAAATAATGGAGGCTTCTGACTAGCCGTTTCATAGATCTGAACGTGGCTTCTACAAATCTCCTGCAGGACTTTAAAACCGCTGTCGTCCGCTCTGCTGCTATTTATGCCCAGAATTATTCCGTTGTCACGGGCAAGGGCTTTGACAGATTGTTCTCGAGATTTCAGGACAGCCCTGGGGTCACGGACCAGATGGATGATTTTGAGGTTCAGGGAGGGGTCGGCGAGGAGTGGATAGAGGACTCTGAGGTCAAAGAAACGGACTTCCTTTAAGACAACGTGGCTATAGGTCTTGCAGGCCTCTTCCGCTTTACTGAAAGGATACTTGCCGCAGAGGGTTTTGCAAGCGCTTTCCCCGGTAATATCGGTCCGTTGGAAGAATTCGCAAGCAGGCCTTGTGCATAATGCCCGGCTCACGGCCCACTGGAACAGATCGGACAAATTTCTGTTTCTCTTCCAGGGCATGTAGGCGTCGAACACCGACATGTCACACTTGAAGACAGACCGGATGAGATCCCGCACTGCCATGTGCAAGACCTTGGCGCTGTTTTGGTACATGTTTGCCCACACGTGCCAGGCTGGCTCCATTAGATAGAAGACATTGGGATGCTGACTGAAGAGTTGCCCCACAAAGGAAGAGCCTGACCTCCAAGAGGAAAGGATGAGGATGTGCACCTGGGCGGGTTTTTCCATAGACTGAGGAATGAGGCCACCTTGTTGAGTATATAGAAAGACTAGAAATCCTGTCTGGATTGCCAAGATAATTGCAACTGTGGCATTGGAAAGGCGGAGCCTCAGCATCCTGGGTGAAGCCGAGTATGACTGGAATGATGGAGAGAAGGTGATCGCCACTTTTTAAAGCATCGGTTTGATGGAATTACGCTTTAGCAGTTTTACAAATTACAGATTGATGAATGAATTGTATGGAGAATCCCAGATTACTGTGTCATGGATCCACAGTGATGAGAAAAGCTAAAAGAAATATGCATGGGGTGTTAATAAACAAGTTAGATAATAATTCTGCTATTCCAATTTATATGCGTTATTTACTCTAGAAACAATGGAAGTATCATTTCCTCTACACAGCCTTCAAACTCATATGGATAGAATTAGAATTAGAATTCTAATATTACAGGAGTGAACAAAATTTCTTGGGTACGAGATTTTTAAGTACGTAAGAGGCTTGGCGGCCCGGTGGTTAGAATGCAGTATCGCAGGCTAACTCTGCTCACGTTGCCAGGCGTTTGATTCCTTCCGTGCTGACCGGCTCAAGGTTGACTCGGCCGTCCGTCCTTCCGAGGTCGGTAAAGTGAGGCCCCGGATTGTTGGGGACGAGAGGCTGACTCTGTAAACCGCTTAGAGAGTGCCGTACAGCACTACGAAGCGGTATATAAGTCTAAGGGCTATTGGGAAAAAGTCTTCACGGTGTTCTTGCGCAAAAATCTCTCGGCGACTATTTTTGAAGGGAGGGGGGCACGTTTTAGCTGCAGCCGTTCCCACTAGGTTTGGGATTCGGAGGTCGGCCCCGCCCGGCCCTGAAATTTAGCCTAAAATCGCGGAGCGGAGGCGGGATTACGCGCTTGCGATACGGCAGCGGTTGAGAATTGTGCCGGCCGGCGCCGAGGTGCCGGTGCGGACGCTCTTCCCGGTGCCTCTCAGACGCTCGAGCGAGACTCTCGCTCGGCACCCGTGGCCTCGAGGTTTCCGTAGCGCCCCGTACTGCAGGCGCGACTGTCCGCCAGCGCATCTGCTAAGCTAGCTGATGGATAGATTTTTGCAGGGAAGAAACTCCGCGTCCCGGTCCACGACCGTCGCTCACCCCGACACCTGGAACTGCAGCCTCCTCTTTCCCAGCCGCTCCACCCGCCCGGCCCCGGCCCGGCCCGGCCCGGCCCCTAACCTCAGTATCTGCCGGCGGCCGACTAAAGAGGTCGCAGCTAGTCCGGAGGCGGCAGGAAGGTGAGGCTGCGGCTGCGGCGCCGGCTCCGCGTACAATGAGCGGCATTCAGACGTGGCCTTTCCTCTACCGCTGCGAAGGGGGAGGCGCCAATCGGGGACGGGCCCTCTGGAGGGTGGAGGCGGTGGGCCCCTTGTTCCCTCTCGGAGGGGCTGCCGGCTGCAGTGCCCAATGGACAGGCTCCCTCCCTCCAGCCCCGCCGCAGCGGCGACCCTCTCCGTGCAGGAGTTAAAGGCGAGGGGTTGGCAGAACCTCCTTCGAGCCAGTGGAGAAAAGGAAGCTTCCCCCACCCCAATTCACCAGGTGACTAGTTCTGCGGGAGTTCTACTTTCCTCTTTATTGCGGATGTTTGCAAGGGATGAGAAAGTTTGGCAAACGTGGAAAGATGGCCCACGGCCCAATTTATTTAGCCTTAGTCCAATCACGTGTATATTGTGCTGTGTATTGCTTGGCACAAAAAGATAAGGATGGAATGGTTCAGGCCTGGCCTCAACTTGCAACGAATTGAAATGTTTTAATAGAATAAGAATTAGGAATAGAATTGAGAATATAGAATAAAAACTTTGTCGCTTTAAATATACGCTAACCGGGATACATTAAATTTTTGTTGCAATCGGTTCTCAAAAGATAATCGTTATACATATATTCACAAACAGCTATGTAGGGCTGAAAAGTTTTAACAGGCAGAAATAAGAGAGTTGAAAACCATCTGCCTTCCTGTTCAGGAAACCTTGGCTCCCTGGAATGACGGATGAGACCCTTGGGAATCTTGTTACTGATAAGATTGATAAGACAAGGTCTCAACCTACCCTGTAACGTACCTTGTAACTTTTAGTTAAACTGAGTTACTATGCGTATGAATATGTATGCGTGATATTGCTCCTAATGACTGGTCGATTATGTTATGCGTTTCCATGATAATGCATGCCTTTCAAAATTGTAGAAAAGGTCTGCTCCAAGCAGGGGGGCGCTCAATTCAGACTTGCTATGGAGTAATCCTTTTATTTACCTATAAAAGTCCCGTTGGCCCCCCCCCCCCCCCCA
>JANHFM010009720.1:13595-23653 GCA_032468115.1 Grayia smithii
TCCTTCCTTCCTTCCTTCCTTCCTTCCTTCCTTCCTTCCTTCCTTCCTTCCCTCCCTCCCTCCCTCCCTCCCTCTTTTCTCTTTCAATACAAGTATGTGTGTGTATTGTTATATGTGTGTGTATGTGTGTGTATCATATACACTTTTATGCTGATGGAACTTATTTATTGAATTAAAACAAACCATAATGTTTTAGATAATGTTTAGATGTTATGTGAGTTTACCCACAGTAGTTTGGAAAAAGTGATTTAAGGCTTAGTGTGTTGGGTCAATCTTGCCAATTGTGGGTTAGGTGAAAACCCGATAGACACTTATGGCTCATCCTCATGTCACTCTAACTACAGCAGGAGCCAAATTTTGGTGCTGTTGCCTTCATCTTTTGAAGGCAAGAGCACTAGGCTTGTGGTCAATTTAAACTGGGAAAGAGAGCTGGGCTCTGTCAGCTGGGCAATGCTACTTGTATATACATACACATACACACATATATACATATACCAGGGGCAGGTTCCAAATCCTGTTGCTACCGGTTCACTCATGGGCATGCGAGCTGCGCTTCTGCGCATGCGTAGAAGCATCTGGGTGCATGGGCGGAGCCTCCTGCCGCCACCGCTACCAGTTTGCCCGATCTGGTACAATCTGGTAGCAACCCACCATGGACATATACACACATGGACTCTCTATATATTCTCTACATATATGTATACATATACATGTATATGTATATGCATATATACACATGTTCTTCTATAAAGTATAAGAGAGAAAACAAGGAGTAAATGAAACAGCATTGAGGAGCAAAAGATAAAAAGTTATCAAGTTCTATTTCTAGATACTAGATTTATCACTTGCTAGTAAGATTTAAGCTCATGAGGACATTGCAGGAAAGTTGTCAGGTATATTCATGTACCACTTCTCGGGATGTGAGGAAGTGCCCTTAAATAATAAATCATGATTAAACAATCTCATCTAAGACTATAATAAAATATTTGCTTATTATAATTAAGCAAATCATATGTAGCATGAAATGTAAACTCGGTCCATTTCTCTCTCTCTCTCTCTCTCTCTCTCTCTCTCCCTCCCTCCCCCCTTCTCTCTGTAATTTTTTTCGAGGGTACAATAATTTCCTTTATTTAGGTCAGCAGTATGCCAGCTACTATATAAAACAAAACTGGTGGATGAATGCTTACAAACAATATTTCACAGATGAGATAAAAGCAGTAAGGAAAAGAGGAGCTGAAATGAGTAGCAAGTATGGAGGCAAGTAAGAAGTTGTGAAAGTGAAGGACAACAAAACAGAATTTGTTTAGCTTCTCTTACAGTGAAAGAAAAAGTCCCTATAAGTTGACTATGGAGATAGCTGGCAATATAAATTTGATAAGTAAAAAAATACAGTAAACAAGCAAAGAAGCATAATGCAAGGCAGAGAATGTGTGTGTTTGCTGGGTTTTTTTTCCCTGCCCAGATTAATTTAATTCCTCAGAATCTAAATATGGAGAACCACTTTTATTGGATAAAAATCCATGTAACCCAGCAGAACATGACTGCCAATTTGCTAATAAGCACTTTTCTTTGACAGAGACTAATGGTGTTATGTACAGCTCATTAAATGGACAATAACTAAAACCTGTGTAACTGTAGCCTTTTGCTCCAGAAAAACATTTCTTTTACTTTCCATCTCCATCATACCGTTATCTAATTACTTTTGCAGACAGGCTGGCTGGAGAATTTTGGGAATTGAAGTCCATAACATCTTAAAGTGGCCAAGGTTGAGAAACACTGATTTAAGGTCTTCTATCCTTCTGCTTGCATCTTTCATCTTTCAAACCAGCAGAGACTGTGCTATTTAAAAGCAATAGTCCATTAGTCTTTCAGCTCTGATATTACAATACCAAGGGTGAATGGAAAGGAAAGAAGCAGGGTTTTTTTCTCTCCTTTTCCTCAGTTCCATTCTTCTAGATCTCCTCACCATAAGTGTGACCAGGCTTAATCATCCAATTTGGTCCCATTCTCTTTGCCCATCAGAAGATGTCCCCAGTTTCTGAAGACAAGCAAATAACTATTTCAAGGTAAACACAGACTTGTCTGTGGGGGGAGGCAATGTGCAAATCCCTTCTTTGTAGTTTAGCTTCTGTTTTGAAAGACTTCCCCCCTCCCCCACCACTTTCGATTGAGAGCTATATATTTTGCACCAGTCATAGGTCCATTTTTAGGCCCCTATATAACCTAAATGTAAAGTTTTAATACTCCTGCAATGCTTTTCCTAATCGTAGTATTTTATTTCCCCACCCCCACCGTCCCCAAATTGGATTATAATGAAAAACTCAGAATAATGATAGTAGTATTCATTCCTGTCAGAGAAAGTAACAAGTTGTTCTTCAGAGTTTCCCTTTTGAGGCATGGACCGAATCTGTCCCTGCCTGTATAGAATTCATCCTCTATTTCTAGGCTATGCTGACAAATGACAGGATTTGACAAATGGACAAATTGATATGTTATAAATTCTAGAAAGAAGGAAAAAGAAGGCAGAAAGCTCTGAGAAATTCTTACCTTTTCTAATCCCATGTTGTCCAAGCTGAGAGTCTCCATGTACCGTCCAAAAGATTGGAAAGCTAAATCTGGAATGGACTTTATTGGGTTGTTTGAGAGCTTCAGGTCTTCCACCACCCTTAATTTGCTCATGGCAGCCATGGGGTAGCTGCTTAGCTGGTTCTTATCCAAGTGGAATATGGCTAGGTTTTCCACATCTTCCAAGGCCCCAGGTTGGATGGAAGAGATTGAGTTATTAGAGAGGTAGAGCCAGCGAAGGTTCTTAGTACCATGGAAGGCTCCTGATCTCAGCTCTCGGAGCCTGTTGTTACCTAGCTGCAGGATGAAAAGATTAATCAGTGGAGAGAGGAGCCCCTTGGGCAGGTCAGAAATCTTGTTATGATCTAGGTAGAGGTAAGTAAGTTCTGTCAGGTCATCAAAGGCTCCCATCTTGATGGTACTGATGTCATTATTTGACAAGTAAAGGTAGACCAGCTGCTTCAGGCCGCGGAAAGCTCCACTGGAGATTTCTTTGATGTGGGAATGTTGGAGGTGAAGAGAGACAAGATTTTTCATCTCTCTGAAACCGTTGGTTGGCAGCACAGGGAAATTGTTCCTCTGCAGATTGAGAAGCCGGGTCTGCTCAGCTACTTTGGGAATCCTTCTCAATCCAACATTGTCACATATGACATGGTGGAGGTCTCCTCCATGACAGTGACAATTCTGAGGACAGGCCTGAAGAACAGGAAGAAGGCATGTAAGCAAGGCGATGAATTTGAGCAAGATGTTTGATGGGTCCATGCCTACAGAGCTGTGGTAGACATGCAGGAGGAGGGAGAAGGTTGAATGAAAGAGAAAGTAAGTCTGCAGCATGTTGAACACAGCCCTATTTATAATGCTATTAAAAAGCAAAATCCTTCCCACTAACCACAGCAGTAGCCAGATGCTGACTTGGAAGTAACCGTTTTCAAGAACCTGGTGTGACTTTAACCCTTTGACATCAGGCTGAGAGAGAAAGGATGCCTGATTTTCTCTTTTCATGGCTTTAGTTTTCTTTTCAAGCAAATAATGACAAAAACCCCAATGTACTCTATATCACTTGCAGGAATTTCACTTTTCCTTAGCTATGTGCACAGAAAATTAGGGCTGTCCCCAGGTCCTTGATTCTTTAGTTATTGTGAGATTTCTTGTTCAGGTTAAAGTGACTGATATAAGAACCATGCCTTCTAGAGAGAGAAACAGTTTGAATTCCCTCACCATGAAAAGCACATTGAAGGGGAAATGTCATAATATGTTTCATCTTACACATTTATTGGTTTCTATGAGTGCAATTCACCATGGCTTACATAAAGATTAATGTTCTGCACCCTTTGTGCACTATATGTCCCCTTTTGGGTTTTGGGGGTTGGTTTTGGTTTTTTGTGGGTTTTTTTGCTGCTTAGAGTAACTTTGTTAATGTTTATTTCTATCCTGCCTTTATTATTTTTACAAATAACTCAAGGCAGCGAACATATTCAACACTCCTTCTTCCTCCTATTTTCCCCACAACAACAGTCCTGTGAGGTGAGTTGGGTTAAGAGAAAGTGACTGGCTCAAGGTCATTTAGCTGGCTTTTACGGCTAAGGACAGACTAGAATTCACAATCTTCCACTTTCTGGCCTGCCTATTGCCTTAACCCATTAGTCCAAACTGGCTCTCTTTTGACTACTTAATATTGGCTACTAAAATGTATTTTTTCAGTAGAATAGCTCCAACCTGCAGAATGAGAGTGATTTCCCTTTCCTATTGCCCCTATATCAGTGAAGGCGAACCTATGGCACATGTGCCAGAGGTGGCACCCAGCATCCTCTTTGTGGGCACACGAGCCGTCGCCCCAGCTTAGCTCCACTGCACATCCGTGCACACCTCCTGCCAGCCAGCTGGTCTTTGGGTCTCTGCTGTGCATGGGGGGGGGGAAACGCCTGTGTAGGGGGGCAGGGTCAGTAGCGGGTTGCTCCCGGTTCGCACGATCCGGTAGCAGTGACGGTGTGATGTCACCGAACCGGTTCTCCGGGGCTGGGAGCTGGGCCCACCCGCGCGCCTGTACTTAAGGTTTTCTGCTCTGCGCATGCGCAGAGTGTTTGTTTTGAGTTTTTTTCCTATTAGATTAGTAAATGCGCATGCGCAAAGCGTGTGCATGAAGAAAACCGGTAGTAAAGGTAAGTAGAACCCACCCCTGGGCAGGGTGCATGCGCGGGGCCACACGCGCATTGCATTTTGGGAGTTCGCATGTGCGCGCTTTGGGCACTCGGTCCAGAAAAGGTTAGCCATCACTGCCCTATATATTTTAACCTTTGGTCTGCAGAGTTGGAAGATTCTCCTGAAGAAGTTCTAGGGAAGGGGAAGACCAGAAAGCTTGTAGGAAACAGTAGGAGAAAGAAAAATCCTGTTCCCTAAAGACTAGTTCATTTTCTTCATATTGTATGCAAGCCATTCCAATACAATTGCTTCGTCAAATTTCCAGATGAACTTAGTTTTCTTTTCTTACATGATAGTTTTATTAAAGAATTTTGACAAGAATAAGAGATATTATAAAGTGATTTTTTTAAAAAAAAAGTCAAAGAAAAAAAAAGGAAATAAGTGAGAAGCTATTGGTAGGAACAGGAAAAGAAACATGACTCGCAGTCTTTCTTATAACAGATACACACAAACAAATAATCTCACCCATCTCTTTAGAATTAAATCGTAATATCATATATAATATAAATTATATAATATCTTTCCTATATCCTTCTTAGCTTCTCATATTTTTCCTTTTCTTTTTTTAAAACTTTTCTTTAAAAGGAAAGGTTTTTTAAAAGCTTAGAATAGTTCATGGTCAAAATATTTACAATAGGAAGTTGGGAGGCCATGTTGTCTAGGCACTTTCCCTATTTTAATCTTTTTTATGGCCTGACAGCCTTCCCTTATTGTTAAGGGTCCATTCATCTTCTCTTTTTGTTTATCCATTTACTTTGGTAAATGTTGTTTCTTTAAATATTCCTCCCACTTCTGCTGGGGAATGTCTTCTTCTTTGTATCATTTTGCATAATATCAATGAAATATTCTTTGAATACTTGCATTATCTGATACCATGATTTTTCAAATTTGTAATTTTAATATCATTTTTTCCTTTACTTTTCGTAATTTATAAGCTAGCCATTTCCCCAGCTTATTGGCTAACTCAAAATTCTTCTCTTTCTGTTTTTATTTCCATTTCTTTTATCATTAATATACATAGCTGTTGTTGTAATAACTTTATTTTTACTGCAAAATATTTTTCTTTTTCTTTGCCAGATTGATACCTGGCAATGTTCTAATGTGAACATTCACATGTGAATAGAATCTTGAAATATATTTAGATGTATCTATTTGGCAATGATAGCAATCTTACAGAAATATCCTTGAGCCAGTGGCAACTTGATAGACAGATGGCATGAAAACAAATTAATGACACTATAAAATATATATATTGAGGGTCTCACATTGCAAAGATAGAAACTTTCAGTTATATTACTAGAGGACTGCAATACTTATTTAGAAGTTAATCCATACTGTTGCTCTAATTTTGAGAGAAAGGTAAAATGCAGATAACATGATCTACTGCTTCACTTCAAACAAATTACACTTTAAAAAGTGTATTATTTTGATTTAAAATTTATAGAAATAAAGAGGATACTTCAGAAAACAATTGTTAAATAAGCAGTTGATGAAAATTAAATGATGTCATAGAACAAGCATTAGAGACAGTGTAATACACGAGTAGGAAATGGTGTGATTTTCTGTAGATACTAAATATTGTCTGTAATAAACTTTCAGAAAGCATGGCCATCAGAGAGCATGGCTCAGAACATCTAGAGACATAGTTTGTCTATCCTGCCATCATGTAATATATAAAAGTCTGTTCTACTTGCAAAGTCAGTAATTCATATTATCTCTTAGCAGTTGACTTCGTAGAGCATTTTCAACAAACTAAGTTCCCAACTTGAATTCTCTGTCCCTCATCCTGTAATAAAACTTGTCCACTCTTTATAGTGGGAATACATGGATGAGTATAACAATTTTTTTGTAAAGTGCTGTGAAATGTGCTTAGTGTTCCTGTGTAACAGAGTTTTGGAAATCAGCAGACGGGAATGTAACTTCATTCTAACTTGTAAAAGGAACATAACTGTAGATTGATAAAACACTACAGTTGTCTCTCAGGAGAACTCCTGAACTTTGGTAGTAATTTGTAAGGAGGCTTAATTCCATTATTTCCCCTTCCTTTCCTTTTTAATCTATTTTGCTTTTGCTTTATGATTTTAGAGTTTCTTGACATTTTTTTCATATGTGTCCAGAATAGTATAGGCTCTTCTGCCTGCGCAGGGGTCCCTTCCAACTCTGTTAATCTGTCTTCTGCCTACTGATTAGTATTAGTAATTCTCTCCTATTGATTGACCTTACCTTGCTCTCTGCGCCAAGAGGACAGGAGAAGTATGATTTCCTTATTTCCTTATCAGTCTTGTATGTGGGCCCACGGTGACTTATATTTCCTTATTCCCATTTATTTGATATACAGATTCTCTAAAAGCAAAGAACGGGGCATAGTATGCTTTGGCTAATGTTTTCCCCATATTTTTTCCCCCATATTAGATGGCATAAAGTTACCATATGAGGCTGTTTTCAGTCTAGCGAGTAGGTATTAAAAACAGAAATACAATAGAGAGGAATGGATGCCAGGCCCACTAGAGATGAGTAACGATGGCATGGACAAAATGAAAAAAATCAAAGTCCCCTGGGTTTTACCTCTTTTGGGCTTTGTAAGTGTTGGCAGGAAAAGAAAAAGAGAGACTAAGAAACAGCAGAGGTTGGAGGCTGTAGATGGAACATTTTGGGTGGGTTTCGAGCCAAAGATTGACTGAAGACTGCTGGCCACTGTTCACATACAACTGTGAGTTTGTTGAGGCTTCCCTACCAAAGCAGCCTACAAAAGCCCAGCTGATTGAGTTGTTTACAGAAGTGAGACAGGCTCAATAAAGGGAGAAAATCCAAGGGTTGGCTTGGGTCACAGAGGAGAGATTATATGCAAGAATGTCTGGGGTTTTTCCATTGTTGAGAGATGTCACTGAGGCTACCTTGTATACTGTTAGTCAGACTGATAGCCAAGGTTGTTTTGCACAGGTACATTTCAAAGGATCCTTTGAACAGGAAGATATTTCATTTGGGGTATGTTTGTGAATCTGAGGGCATAATTCTGGGCTGCCTGGGGGGGAAAGGAGTCATGTAACGTTTCTAAAACTCTCTCTATCCCAGAGGCAGAGAACGGGGGAGGTGAAAAACCCATAGCTTGGATGCCAACTCTATCAATTACCTCCATGTGTGGCTAAACTATCCTGAACTACTTATCCTCTTGCTTGCTCTAAGCCGCATCTCTGTGACATTGGCCTATGCTTTTTTTCTTCTTCCCATTTTGAAACCATTAATTCTTACGGTCTATTTATTGTTTTTCTGCCAGCTTTTGGTTTGCAATATGTGATGTACTTCATTTCTGTCTCCCAGTCTGGAATATACTTCATTTGAACTGCATTTCTGGCTTGCTGTGCTTTTAAACTCATTATTGATGGTTCTTTGAGCTCTGATATCACAGTTTCTAGATCCTCCCTTTGTACTTTGTACCTAATCTTTATAAGGTCCAATTCAGCATCCAGTTGGTTGGTTTTCTTTCAAGCATCTCATATGGTTTATTGTGCTGAATTTCAGTGTGTGGGCCTTTGCGTTCTTCTACCTACAATTGCTCTTCTACCTACAATTGCTCAGGTGAAAGCTGCAAGGTACCCAGATACCTTGTAAAGGTTGATGTGACAAGGAAAAAGTACTTCTCCTCTTAGCCTGGCATTCTTTACATCTTCAGAAAGACGAGAATCTTTATTCCCATGCAGATGCCTTTTGATTCAGTGGATTGTGTAAGAATAGGTCATATGGCCCGTTTTCTTTATAGATTAATAAATAAAGCCAAGCCTAACTATTATTCCTTATAAAGCCAAATTGATTGACCCTGCCATGGGTGAAACTGCTACATCTGAAGCCCAAACATTCACTCATCCATGTGATCTTCCTGTCCCAGCATCCCAGGACAAAATAACCGGTGCGGAGGCAAGGGAGCATTCCAGGCACAGCTCACGGTAATCAATTGGACTCCTACAATGAGATTACTTCAAAATACATTCAATGTAGAACTTGACACAGTAACAAAAGGCCGCAGATATGTGTACATCATGAAGTTTTTATTCAGATTGTATTTATTTGGGGAACATGGGAGAGCTAATCAGTTTTCATTCACTTATGGTGGTTTGATTTTTTTTCTCCAAAACACAACAGATTTAGAAGCAAAGGTTCTGTAGTGACTCTTTAGAGCTCAAATAATTAATATATATATCTCATTCAGAATGTATTTATTAAGGACTCTAAGCCAGGGGTGAAATCCAGCAGGTTCTGACAGGTTCTGGAGAACCGGTAGTGGAAATTTTGAGCAGTTTGGAGAACTGGCAAATACCACCTCTGGCTGGCCCCAGAGTGGGGTGGGAATGGAGATTTTGCAATATCCTTCTCCCAGGAGTGGGAGGGAATGGAGATTTTGTAGTATGTTTCCCCTGCCACTCCCACCAAGCCATACCACGCCCACCAAGCCACGCCCACAGAACCAGTAGTAAAAAAAAATTGGATTTCACCCCTGATTTAGAGGGTAAACTGCAGCTTATTTTATGAGTACTGAAAATGTTATTAATTTTAACAAACTGATATGTGAACAACTCTTTATAACCCTGGCCAAACTCTGGCATGAATACATTTCACAACTGAATCTGTCCATTCGAAAGGAGATTAAATTATGAGTCCCTTGCAAGTTGCATTTCTTCTTACAAAGTGCTCATCCAAGACAGCTCACTTTGCCCCTAGCTCCAAGACAGCCAATTTACTGCATCCTCCCAATGGAGCCTCCCAATACATGCTAATCTTCTGAAGCTGGATCAAGGTGAACAGTGGCCTTTCCATGGGAAAACAGAAGGGACCCTCCCTTGTTGTAGGGAGGAGAAGCCTCCAGATATCAGTGACCTGCTGGATTTTATTTATTCAATTTATTGATACTCTACGTGGCTTACAATTCCCAAACTACAAAAACAAAACAACAAAAAACATTTAAAAATTAAAAAAGTCCACAATAAATATACACAGCAACTGAGCTAATTAGCCAGCTAAGAGTAAAGCCAAGAAATGGGGCCCTTAACACTTTGAGCTTCCCAGGCTCGGGAACACAATCGGGTTTTTAAAGCTTTACAAAAGGCCAACAGGGTTGGAGCCATTCTAATCTCTGAGGCGAAGATCTTCCACAGAGCAGGGTGTACTGCAGAAAAAGGCCATCTTCTAGTCCAGAGGTCTTCAAACTTGGCAGCTTTAAGACTTGTGGACTTCAACTCCCAGAATTCTCCAGCCAGCTATCCAACCAGCTATGCTGGCTGGAGAATTCTGGGAGTTGAAGT
>JANHFM010009721.1:0-15562 GCA_032468115.1 Grayia smithii
GGCTGGGGAATTCTGGGAGTTGAAGTCCACACATCCTCCAGCAGCCAAGGTTGAGAAACACTGGCATAGACTATCCACAATAGACTATGAATATGAAATAGAGAAAGGGCAGAGGGTGTTAACCTAACAGAAAAGGCCTGTATCTCTTCAACCAAATTCTTTCTTCCTAAGGTGATGTTTCTTCCTAAGCTACAGTATATAAGGCTTCATAGTATTGCAGTCATATGTTCTGCTTGGTACCATTTGTAATTTACATCTTTTCTCCTAAGCCTTTTGAATTATTTTTTATAGTTATAAGGAACATAGCCATTTTCATTCCATTCACCTTGCTTCTTCTATGTATTATTTTCCAGATGGAGGGCCTTTCTTTACAATAAACTACCCCAAAATTGAACAATTCCAGCTAGGGAACTTTAAAACTTAAGAGCCATACAATGTATAAAATCATCCAGCATTTTATGGCTAAATAGATGCCAATGGAAAGTCACAGTTACAGCATTCTCCACTTATATATTTTAGCATCTGATATTGAGAGGTATTGTACCTCTTGATACTACTTTTTGGGAATTAGACTTAAACTCCAAGAATTTGTCTGTATCCTTTTTACACACCCCCAAGTTAGTGGTCTACCATAACTGTACACTAAAATAAATTCTGAGTGGAGAACTGCTTATTCCTTCAAACTTCATTTGATGACAACTGGCTGTATTATATTTTATTTTATTAACTTTTCCTTTTTTCTTTATTGTTTTTCTTTATAACACAACACAACACAATATAACAAACACAAAACACACATACTATATATCCTCGTATTTCAACTGTTTCGTAGTGATCATATTCTAGTATTTACATTTCCCCAAGATTTCCTTTATATTATTCATTTTCTTTTTGTCCCTTTCTTCCTTATTTACACTATAAATTCTACCAATTATAGTAATAATTTTATACATTTTATACATTGTTCTATATACACTTTACATTTTTAATTTCTCCCCGATCTTTATTATTCATTATTTCTGGTCTCTAGCCAATTGTACCATTTGTTCCAAATTACATAATATTCCATATCTTCCTTTTCTTTGAGTTCTTCAGTTAATTTGTCCATCTCGGCACATTCTAAGATTTTTTTTAATCAATTCTTCCTCTGTTGGTGTGTTTCCAATTTTGCGCGTATATATACGTGTGGCTGTTATAATATGTAAAATCAAATATTTTATTTCTTTAGTGTAATTTCTAGTGAATATTCCTAATAAGAATGTCTTTGGTTTTCGATCAATAGGTTGATCTGTTATTTTTTCCAACCATTTCTTAATTTTAGCCCAGAACTTTTTTGTGGCCAGACAAGTCCACCAAAGATGATAGTATGTTCCATAGTTCTTATTGCATTTCCAACATATTGGTGAGCTGTTCGGGAACATCTTTGCAAGCCTTGCTGGTGGGAGGTGCCATCTGTAAAACATCTTCAACTGGTTTTCCTTGTATGCCACAGACATAGTTAATTTTGTGTTTATTTGCCACATTGTTTCCCATCTCTCCAGTTCTACAGTATGATTAAAAAAAAATTGCCCATTTGATCATTGTATCTTTCACTACTTCGTCTTCCATCTTATACCACAATAAAAATTTGTATATTCTACTAATTAATTTCTCCTCTGTCCCTTGTATAATTTTGTCCAGTTCATGTTTCTCAATTTCTAGTTCATATAATTTTATATCTTCCTTATGTTTAGACTGAATTTGCATGTATGTCCACCAATTGATTCCTCTCTTTAAATCCTGTTCCAGTTCCTGTTTCGATTTCAAGTTTCCTTGTTCTTTTAGTACATCTCTATATCTTATTATCCAATTCAATTAAATTTGGGTGTTTTAATGCTTCTATTGGTGAAATGTATAATGCTGTTTTTATATTTTTAACCAAATCTGTAGCAATGTGTTCCTTAGTATGTGTCTTCTAAAATAGCTATGTGTTTTATGTTTTCACCCCAAAGGAATGCATTCCATCCCAATCATGGCCCTCTATTGCTAGAATGTTTTTGTCTCTTAATTCTATCTATTATTTTAACCAGGTTAGACTAGAAGCTTGGTAATATAATTCCCATTCTGGAAGAGCTAATACCCCTTTATATTTCATGTCTTGTAAACGTTTAAGTCTAATTCTCAATCTTTCCCCCTGCTATATAAATTTGGTGACTAATTTGTTTATTGCTTCAAAAAAAATTATTTAATTTTATTGGTATAACCTGGAATAAGAATAATATTTTTGGCAGTATATTCATTTTGATCGTAGTGATCCTCTCCAATAGTGAAATCTGTAAGTTTTTCAAATTTTCTAAATCTTTTTTAATTTGCTATAAAATTTTATCATAATTGTCTTCCTTAATTGAGGAGCATCTTGCTGTAAGCCAAATCCCTAGATATTTATTTTCTTGGTTGTTTGTATTTTTATACTAGATTCCAATTCTTTTTCTTGTTTCTTTGTGAGATTTTTGGTTATTAATTTAGATTTGTTTTTGTTAATCTTAAATCCCACTACCTCACCAAGTACTTCTATTTTCTGTATCAATATTGGTTCTGATTCTAATGGTTCCTCCAATATGAACACTAGATCATCGGCAAAAGCCTGAACATTATATTCTTCTTTCTTTATTCTTAGCCTTTTTATTTCTTGATTTTCCCTAATTTTCTTTAGGAGCATTTCTAAGGTTAATATAAATAGAAGTGGAGAGAGTGGGCATCCTTGTCTCACTTCTTTTGTTATGCTGAATTGTTCTGTAGTATCCTCATTCCTAATTACCCTTGCAGTTTGTTTTGTATAAATTTTTTCAATCATCTTTTCAAATTTTGTCCCAAATTCCATAAATTTCAATTGCCTTATTATAAATTTCCAATTCAAATTATGGAATTATCATCCCACCCCCCACTCCCCCAAAAATCCAGCCATGTGAGGTTTGAACTGAAAAAGAGAGTGCTTGGTTCACACTAAAATAGGAAGTTAAGCATGGGTCTTTCTCAATCCATATCAAATACTTTTAACAATCTATTTGGAAGCTCATTCTTCCTTGTTATTCAGTAGTCCAAACACTCCTCTTTTCTCATTTGTGAAGTCATTGTTATTTTCAATATCTTTAAAGCCGTGCTTCACAGAATGCATGTTTAAATCATTTATTGTATTTCTTTAGTGCTAGCTTGTTGTCTTTTTTTTTAAGTTACCATTTGAGCAGCATTTTCATTTTTTGAAAGGAGCTGTCATTTTTCTCATAGTTTCTGACATTGATCATCATCCATGCAGGTCACTGCTTTGACTTGACATTTTCCTAGCTAGCAGAATGCAGTCTGGCTGAGTTTTGTCCCAGATGTGTGATAGTTAGCATGCTGGTTTCACTTAACTAATGATGGAATTTGGAGTTATCTGTAAGACCATGGAGATACGGGAGATAGAAGCTTGATTCTCACATTGTGTCAAGCTATTTGCATTCAGAGTTTGTGCCCTGAGTTGCTTTAATACAGGTAATCATATTCTGGGAGATTTAAAAGAAATTCTATAAGGCCCTAAGTCAGGGGTGAAATGCTCCCGGTTCGGACCGTTCGGACTGGTTCAGGCGATCCGGTAGCAATTGTAGCAGGTGGTTCGGAGAACCGGCACGAGGCAAAAGTCCCCCTAGCCACAGCTGTCAGATGTTGCTCCAGTCTTAGCTGTGGATCCAGGAGGACACCCAAGTTGCGAACCCATTCTGAGGGGGACAATTTCTCCCCACCCAGAACCAAGGTTGAAAGATCAACATAGTCCCAGGGGGGCAATACCCATAGCCATTCAGTCTTGTCTGGGTTAAGTCTGAGCCTGTTGCATGAAAACAAGGCATAAAGATGCAGCTACTGATTAGGTGGTGTGATGACTCAGCGGTTAAGACACTGGGCTTGTTGACTGGACAGCTGACAGCCTAGGTTCAAGATTCAAGTGCTGCACAATGAGGTGAACTCTTGTTACTTGCCCCTGCTCCTGCCAATCTAGCAATTCAAAGGCATGCAAATGCGAATAAATAAAAAGGTACCTCTTTGATGGGGAGGTAACAGCACTCCATGTTTCCACACTGTATTGTGTATCATGCTGGTCACATGACCATGGAAAGGTTTTTGGACAGTGATGCCTAAATGGCCTTTAAATATATAAATACAGATTTCTCTCCAAAGGTCAGGAATAGATATCAGAGTGCTATTTTTTCAAGTGAGACATACTACAAACATGTAATATGTCTCCATTCTCAAATTTATTTAGGCGAAAGAGCGTTATCAGAGAATAGATAACTAGGCTCCTAGATATTAAAGATCAGATGAGAGAAGCCTTCTCCTAGCATTTAGTACAATCTAACTACTCCCGGTAGAAACCAGCTGATGATATCAATTATCCCCATTTCAACAAAGGTTTTTTTCTTGGGATTGAATCGCTTCCTTTCTATTTTTAAATAAGAGATTTAATTGCTGGTTTCCATACTTGGTTGAACCTGCCCTTGTGTTGATGTTTCAGTTGAATCAACCTGTCCTCCATGTACTATTAACTTTATTTTATATCATGATACTTCAGTTTTCCTTGGTTGTTGCATATTCCAAGTCAGTCTGAGAAATCTTACATTAATTTATTTATATAAAATAGGAAAGACTTTGTGCTTAATAAGTTACAGAAAGTTATAAATATATGCAAACAACTTCTGATCTAAATAAGTAAGCACCTTCATATTTGTTCTATCAATCTTTAGTCCTATATGAATAAATTAACAATTATAACATTTATACTTTAGATTATTAGATTGTACAGTACAATTTATTTTTACATTGTTACTATACTGCAGGTTAATCTATTGACTTAAAATTAATGTTTGTTTTTCTTATCTAATTTTAAATATCAGTTCTGGTTCCTAACCTTAGTGTTAATACATGCAGTGAAGCATTATTTTACTTACCTATTTCACTGACATGACTGAATTTTATTATATTTTGTTATCTGTGTCCTTACCTACCTACAATCCCTATAAGATTAATAGGTTGTTAAGTGATATTAAAAGAGTTTTAAAAGGATGCAATGGTGAGAACTTAGAATAATCATTGAATCCCATGAAGAAGTTTTAGGTCATTATGCAGTATTTATTTCTAGAAAATACCTTGGCACAAATTTTATCAGTCACTTACTGTACTGTAAAAACACATTGTGACAAGGCTGCCCTCTTATGTTCAGTGGGCTTATCTTGATTAAGATTCTGACCAGGTTCTTTGTAATAGTGTTTTACTGGAAACCTGTTTTGTTTACAATTTTCAGTCAATTTAATGGAAAATAAACTCTGTTAAAAATTCAAAAGTTGGGGAGAGAGAACTTGGAAGGGTATTCATTTTTTTACCTCAGTCTGGCTTCCAATCCATCCTTATACTGGAACATATTGTTTGTAAAGTGCTTGCTTCTACTGTTTTAGAACTAAATGTTTCTGTAAAGCCATTACAACACTGTCTTATCAGTATCCCTGAACCAAACATTATCCAGTTACAAGATGTAAATGATACCCTGAATCCTAAAGAGAAGAAGTTAAAGGAACCTAATGGAACTGTTTTTTATCTTGGGATGATGTAAAAGATTCCATTCATATTTTTCATTAATATTCAGGAGGCTCTTCAACCCACTGGAAAGGCAAAAAAGGATGGGAACATCTACCCTTTATCTGTATTCATACTAGTTAAGACCCAGACAATGTGATATATACATTTTAATAATAAATACCCTGTTGCAGCAATTAATATTTTTCCAATTTATTTTTCTCCTTAAAGATTATACTACTTATAATACTAGGTGTGTTAATTATTACCTAATAGTCATAGCTTAAAGGATTAATATTTGTGTGATGGTACAATATTGTTGCTATTAATTCACTGTTGCAAAAGCAATCTCATATATATTGGTAGTTTTGTTGATTTTAAGAGTACATCCTCAAAAAAGATTCTGTCCGACAGAAACAGCTTCAGAGTTCTGCAGTTCTGAAATCCCAAACTTGGTTTCAGAACAGTGAAGCATTCTGCAATACTTGGCTTACTGATTTTAGAAGCATTGTGGTTTGATTTTTCCAACGGAGAGAACACTTGTTTCATTACTCCTCCTGACATTCAGGTCCCTATAAAGGGAATCCTAGCATTTTATCAGCATTCCAAACAAAATGAACCTGAAATTTGTCAGTTTGCCCCTTCTGTATAGTAGGAGATCAGTCAAAATGCAAAGCATGGTCTTTTTGTTCTCTTGTACTTTCTCTTATATGGAGTAATAAAAAGGGGATTTTAGTTTCTGCAAAATCTGCAGGGTGGGTCAGGGTGGATTCTCCTTGTTCTTAGAGTTTCAAGTGAGCAAGACTAAAAACAATCACAGAAGGCTTTCAACATGTAATTGAGCATTGGGGAAATGAAAACAGTAATAATATAGGTTTGTAACTTTCCTCAATTATTGTTATGCTTAGACAGGATTGTAAGAAATAATAAACCTTTCATTATATGCATAGTATTAAAATATGAATTATGTTTATAGGTGGCCTCCTCTATGCAGTTAATGGAAAGCCTTACCCTGGAGACAGGGAGCCAGTACAAGCATTTGTGATGAACTTTTCAACTGGAGAAATCATTGACACTTTCATTCCACTTAGAAAGGTAACACATTGTGAAACTTGACTTGTTATTATTAAAAATGCATGAATGCTCTTTTTTTCTTTTCTACATCTTGTGCACATTTCAAATTTCATTATGAAAAATCTTACCTACCGTGTTACCCCAAAAATACAACATGTCCTGAAAATAAGGCCAAGCCTGGTTTTTGGGGTGGGTGTAAATATACATCCTCTCCCAAAAATAAGCCCTATGAAGGGTTGGGTGTGGGTAGCACAGAAGGCAGCCCTTCCCTTCCCGGGTCAGCTAATGGCAGCTGGGCTCCTTAATGGCAACCCGCGGATCAGCTGAGCTGATCGGGAGCTGCCTCTCATTCTGTCTCTCCCCAGCGTTCTTGGCACTCGCCCATCTCCCATCCATCCCCCTCACCTGAAAATTCCCACCCCGCTTTCAAGAGAGCAGCTGCCCGGCACCTCTTCCCACTTGGTGCCTACCCAGTGGACACCCCCATCCCTCCAGGCAGAGCACCACTCACCAACCAAGCAGTATCCCAGGATCATGATGTGGGTGAAGCTGGTGAGCACCAGGTCCTTGAAGAGTCTGCACTGCCATAGAGTGGGAGGTTCCAGGTCCATGTGGTTGCCCCAGCTCCCGGAAGACTTGGCAGCAGGCAGCTGGCCCAACTGGCTTCTTCTCCACTTCCAGCCAGGGTTTGGAAGCTGCAGAAGAAGCCATCCTCAGTGCTGGGATGGCGGCAGCGCGGACTCCCCATGTGGGGCTGTGACTCCCTTCATCCTTTGCCGCCTCTCTTCCCCGGCTGCTGGAAGACTCTCTGCCCCAGCTCCCAAAGACTCAGCAGCAGGTGGTTGGCCCAACTGGCCTCTTCTCTACTTCCAGTGGCTTCTAGCTGGGGTTTGGAAGCCGCAGAGGAAGCCATCTTCAGTGCTTGGGTAATGGTAGTGTGGTCTCCTCAAGGACCTGGTGCTCACCGGCTTCGTCCACATCGTGATCCTGGGATACTGCTTGGTTGGTGAGTGGCGCTCTGCATGGCTGGAGGGAGGGTGTCCTCTGGGTGGGCACCAAGTGGCAAGAGGTACCGGGCGGTTGCTCTCTTGCGAGGAGGCTCCCGAAGAGCCAGGCACAGGGACGTGAGGACATGGGCAAGGCCTCGGGCGAACAGCTGACAAGCAGCTGCTGCAGCAGCACAAGACAGCAACCATGAGCACCCCCAAAATAATAAGACCCCCAATAATAAGGCCAAGCCCTTATTTCGGGGTTCAAAAGAAAATAAGACCCTGTCTTATTTTCGGGGAAACATGGTAGGTACTTTTTAAAATAATGTTTTATGGAATTATTCTTCTAATTCATGTAATGGAATTCTCATATTAGACAATATCACTGAATAACATTTCAGTGTAGTTTGGTACTTAATCCTAAAATGTTTAACCCAACAGCACAAGGGATTTGATATTTCAGAAAAACTGTTTTGAATTATTTATTAAAAGAATTCAGCCAAAAAAATTAAAATGCAAGGCAAACTATTGCAACATTTTAATAATAAAGTGGCAATAGCCAATAAGAAATCAGTATATGTTTCCCCTTTAAAGATTTACATGAGCACTAAGTGGTCCATTGGACTGCATCGATTGTTGCATAAGATGCTTCCTTAAATGTAATGCACTGAAGACTGGATTACAGCTAGAGTTCTCCTAAGGACTTTGGATGTTCCTTGATATAGGGGAGAATAGTGCATTCAAAAACTTTATTTGCCCAGTTCTTAAAGCATGCTTAGTTACTGAACAGGAACTGGATGGTTTTGCAGTTTTTGGATTGCCCTTTTTATTTTGTAGCTGAATTTTCCAAAACTAGAATAAAAGGATAGTAAATTTAAATTAATTGATGAAACAGCTTCATTACCTGTGTCTACTGAGGATCAGCAAATTCCTATGGCCAGAGAATGATGAAACACTATTAGAAAAACTTTAAAGCAAGAATGCCAGCTAGAGAGAAAAATATGTCCCAAGAGACAAAAGCTATCTGTATGGAATTCTGATTTCTGGATCCTAATAGTATATTGTAAACCTAATAGGGAATGCATGAATATATTTGAAAATTGGGGTTTTATATTCTGTTACTGGACTTGACGTGATGTTATTGCCTTATTGTTGATTTGAGTTTTATAGGTATGATTTACATGAAATACAAAATTAGAAATATGAAAATGCAGAATAGAAATTAATAGCCTCACTTTGATGCCTTGTAACAGTTCAAAGGCATGTATTTTTTTTAATCTGCAAAATAATTCAAGAAAGATAGAGGAAATGGTCTCTTAATATATTTCAGTGAACTCTCTCCATTTTCTACTTCACTTTAACTATACTACATGCAATATCTGGCTCAGAGCTGATGCAGCACACAGTGGCTTATTGCCTCATATGGAAAAGCTTTTATTTAATTAGGCTAAAGCCACAAAGAGATGGAGTACAGGCCAAGAAATAAATTTGATTTGTTAATGTAGGGAGAGAAGAGATATTTCACTGAGGGCAATTCAGTACATTGTAATAGTGTTTTCTGTTATTTTCAGCTTGTCTGTAGCTGCCACTATGCATGTAGAATCAGCCTGCCATCAGATTAAAATTAATCAGTATTCTAGGTTTTCGTCTGCTTTGAAAACTTAAAACAATGTCAAGTGCACTTGAATAAATTCCTTTTTCAACCTATGAGTTTTTCTGATTATTGAGAACAGGAAACAAACAACATTGTTTAGTAAAAAAAACCCACAAACCCACAAACATCTCTCTTATTAAAAGAATGATGGTTTAGAAGTAATCTGTGAAGTTTTGAAGAATTAAGACTCCCTGCAGTCTTTCATTTATAGTTACAAAGTATATTTTATTGTTTCCTCAATCACATTCCCTACTAAGAATCTTTCCCAATTTATACAAATTATGATTAAAAGTTGGGACACTGTCAAATGCCTGGGCATTTGTAATTCTGCATCTTGAATTACTGAATAATTTCCAATGTCTTCCTTATTTTAATACGTTGGCTATTTACCTTCACAGAATTTTGAGATGCCACATGACATTGTTGCTTCAGAAGACAGAATGGTGTATATTGGCGATGCTCATGCCAACACGGTGTGGAAATTCACATCTACAGAAAGTAAGATATTGTTGCCTTAGATCAACGCATAAATATTCCCATACAAAAAGATGATATTCTTAAAACTACTGTGCATTATTTCTCAATGTATGTGGGGCAAGATTTTTGTAAAAAGGTGGTAATGCTATTTGATGGATTAACCAAAGATTTCTGTGCTCCTAAAGCTCTATTTTGTTAAGGTGTTTGTGAAATGATTTTTTTCAGATGATTTTTTTAAAGTTACCATTGTTGTTCTGTACATGCAGTCATATTTTAACTGTGTTTTTAAATTATGTATTTGTAATGTTTTAAACTGACCAGTTCCAGCTAATAAATAATTGTTTGTTTCCTGTATTTCTCAGAAGCGTCTATAAAACTACTGTGAATTAAAATGTGGTTGATACACAGCTATTTTTTTCAGTAACTGTTGGTAAGGAATGTTGGTAAGGAAAAGTAATGCTCTGAATCATCAGAGCTAGACTAACTGAGGGTCTAAACTTGTAATGAAATCCAAACAAGACCAATGGGGATTGTTACTTTTGCTCTTTTAAAGATTCACCAAGATGATTTGCAATATTAAATGCTGTGTTGCCATGTGTGGCTTTATGATCTTGTTAAAGAGAGAGCTCTTCATCCCAGGTTGTTCCTTAGCATCTGGCATGCAATGTCCATTGACAGGCCAGCTGAGAATCGTAGTCACTCTGCTGTGCAAATGGTTTGATTTTCATTTTCCTGTGCCATTTTCACATCTTGTTAACCTAAATAAGTTGTACCCACTGGAATATTTTGCTGTCATTTGGTCATTGAAGTTGGCACTTGTTCTTGGCTGAAAGTGTCTCTATCAGTATCTTTGTGCTTAAAGTCATCAAGGGATAATTCTATTGTAGATAATATTTTTTTTTCATTTTATATTTTTTAAAAGCATAATAAAACAACAAAGTGAAGACATTTGAAAATAGAAATAGGTAAGAATGAAAGAACTGTAAGGATTCCCAGATCACAATTTTTGTGATTGTTATAAATGATCTGCCAACCTATTACACGCCAAGAATAAATGTTTTGTGCTGACATTTTGGTTTATGTTTCTGATTTCCTGGGTAGAAAACCTTTCATTATTTATTCTGAAAGAAATGTACTACTTACTATATACTACTTATAGTATAACCCCTGCTATTCTAGAGCTGCTGTGCATTCTTATACTTGCAACATCAATTATGTATCACTACTGGTGACCATTACTGGTTCAATGAATCATAGACATCACAGTGTGTCAAAAGCAATTTCTGTGTTTCAGAAATGGAGCATCGGTCTGTTAAAAAGGCTGGGATTGAAATACAGGAAATAAAAGGTTGGTCTTTATTTCTGCCATTTAGTGCTCAGGGGAAGGCGCTGATTCTGTGTTGGAAATGTGCAAAGTGCTTCATCTTAAAACATTCTGACCACAAAGAAGCTGTTCTGATTTCCCTGATTTTGTGTTTTGAGAGTTTAGTATCAAGATTGGAACAAAACCAAAGCATGAAATGGAACTTATTTGTTACGAGAAGAATTGCTTTGAGTGTTGCAATTGTTCTGAGCACTGTGGTCAGCAATTGTTTTGTAACTTATGCATGAATGCTCTTTGAAGATATCCATCTCCAAAGCATCAAGAATGTTTTGTACTTTCTAGTTTGCAAGCAGTGCCCTAAATGTTCCATATCGCCCTGAAGTAGAGCTGCAGAGTAATAGAAACAGTTGGCGTATGGCTGTGTAACTTGAAGACTGGTTGTCCCAGCCTTTGCATTGTTATTTTCCAACAAGCAGGGTGGATTGGCTTTGGTCTTACAGTCTGTACCCATGTTGGCGAACCTATGGCACACATGCCGGAAGTGGCATGTGGAGCCATTTCGCCCGGCACGTGAGCTGTCACCAAACTTACCTCCTCCTGCGCATGTGCGCCATTCTCCTTTCTCATGCACATGTGGGTGTGCATGCATGTGAGATAAGCAGCATGCAGCGTGTGCATGCGCAAATGATGCAGTTGTGTACATGCCGCAGGGGATGTGCATGCACGACTGCTCTGTGCATGCACAGTGGCCACACTGCACGCGCAATTCAGCGGAGGCGCACGCACGACTGCTCTGCGCATGCGCAGATGACACAATTGCGTGAGCGCCGCAGGGGGGCACGTGTGCAAGTTCTGCGTATGCGCAGTGGCCGGGTTGCACACGCATGTCCAGGCTCGGTGGCACGCAAACCTAAAACAGTTTCACCATCGCTGGTCTATACAATTCTTGGGATTGGCTTGCAAAACTCAGAGCCAGCAAAAGCCTCAACACACAACACAGGAATTCCCTTCTAAAATATGCAATTATGCAGTCTCTACTGAATTTGGAGGAGGGAAGTTTGGCTTGGAAACACTATATCTGAGAAGACAATGGTGTATTAATTGACAACAAATTGAACCGAGTCAGCAGTAGGAGACAGCTGCATGAAGGGTGAGTGCAGTTCTGGGCTGCATTACAAGAAACGTTATGTCTAAGATGTTTGACATTATTCTGCCATTCTCAGTTCTAGTGAGACTAAAGCAAGAGTATTCTGCGTTGATTCTGGGTGCCACATTTCCAGAAGAATATTGACTAAATAGAGAGGGATCAAATGAGGTCAAGGAAAATAAAACAGGAATTTGAGGTCCTGCACTGAAGAACAGATTGAAGGAATTTAGAAAGTTCCACCTGGAGAAAAAATGACTGAATAGAAGTATAATGTTCAGGTAGATTAAAGGAAGTTACAGGAAGATTGTCAATAATTGTTTTCCGAAAATACAGAAATTAGGGCTAGAATTAATAGCAGCCACTTACATTTCATTTAAGTATAAGAAAAACAACTTCCTATATAAAGTGGAAGAGTATAGCTGTAGAGATTGCAGATTCCCTATTTGGGGAGATTTTAAAGAGTCTGTACAGGTCTCTCTCATTGGTAGTCTAATTGGGTTTCCTATATACTGCTGAGGATTAGACTAGAATTATCCTTGCAAAATAACATTCTTTGATTATATGGATGCTTGTCTGGAAAATACTTGTGCATGTGAAATAAAAGATTATAGCTTGACACATACAAGTTTTGTTAAATATTAAATGGTATGATCAGCTTCTTTAGGCAATGAGTTACAATCACTGATAGGAACTAAGTGTTCTTGGTCCAAAAATGGTGACAGTAGTAGAATGGAATGTGATGAATTATAAGGAGGAAGAACATTAAGACAATAATACTTTTATTTCTAAAATCCTTATAAAGTTTGTTTTAATTATGAATTATTTATAGTTCTTTGAAAAATAGCTGTAAAAATATGATTTGGCCACTGGAAAGGATCTAGTATAGCAATAGCAATAGCACATAGACTTATATACCGCTTCAGAGTGCTTTTACAGCCCTCTCTAAGCGGTTTAGAGTCAGCATATTGCCCCTAACAATCTGGGTCCTCATTTTACCCACCTCAGAAGAATGGAACCTTGAACTGGTGAGATTTGAACTGCTGAACTGTTCAGCGGAAATAGCAGAAGTAGCCTGCAATGCTGTACTCTAACCACGGTGCCACCTCGGTTCATTTCAATATAAAGTAACAACAGTATTTTATACTGTTAGGTAGACTTAAAAACTAAATTTGTATATAATTGTTTGGGTAAATATTCATCCTCTTTCTCTTCCATCTGTTTTGGCCCACAAACATATAGGATTCAAAGTCACACATTGCTATCTATAGAACTGTAGAGCTCACCATATATACAGATTGTTGAGGAACACACTTTATAAATCGTTTGTGAGGATAAATAAGCAGTGTTTCATTTTATGCACAAAGAATGGATTTTAACAAGTAAAGTTCTTCCTGTTTAGTGTGCCAAATCCATTATGTATCTACCAAAGACAATTTTAGAAATTTCCAGTAATTACATGAGGCACATAAGAGGAATTGCAAACAATTGATTGCACTGTCAATAATTTTGACTTTCTGTTAGGAAATTATCATACTTTCCCTCTTTAAGGCAAGTGTCTAAAAACTGGTATTTAAAAGTGGCAATAGGTGTTCTGAAATGAACTGTTATATTGTAGCAGATTCTGCCTGGATCAAAAGAGTTAATCTGTGTTTAATCTTTTCTTCTCTCCAAAAAAAGCAGAGGCAATTATAGAAGGCACACTGACAAAGAAACCCACATCAAAAGAATTTTTAAGGAAAGAAGAAAGGCATCAAGTTGTCCAGCAGGCTAGCAGTTCGGTTTCTTTTGTTCTTATTACAACACTTCTAATTATTCCAATAGTTGTCCTCTTGGCAATTACCATGTTTATTTGGTGGAGAAAGACAAGAATCTATGGAGGTAATTAATCTGTGTTTAACCTGGTAACAAGTACTTTTGATATCAAAGCCTTTATAATACAGAAGAACTTTGAAAATGTTTATTTTCCACTGCCACAGCATAATCAATTTCTGATCATGTTAACCGGCTTCAAAAAAACATACATCATAGGATCTTTGTCCTGAGAAATCAGGATGTATTGTAATGGTCTTGTTTATATTCAGTTCAGTTTTCAATTACGATGAATGTTCTTGTGGTTTCTGGGATGAGATAATACTTTGAGTTTATAGCATTGTTTATTATGCAAGGAAAATTATAAGTCTACTGCATAAAAAGGATTGTTGAAATGGTCTTTGTTTAGCTTTTCCTGAATAAGACAGAGTGGAAACACCTATTCCTTCGAATGTTTCTCCTGTATTCTTTAGAATCTATTCTGGCATTGATTCTCTCTGAGCCAGCCAAAGACAGCGACTTTTTATTTTAACCTCTCATAAAACAGTGCTTGCAATACTCCAGAATTATAGCAGCAGTTAACTTAGAGCAGTGTGCTCTAAAAATACACACAGCAGCATCAAAGGTAAAAGCAAACTGTTAAAATCTGTTCCCTAGCCAACTCTATAAAACGTGCCAATGCAATTATTAAGCATTATTCTCAGAAAATAATTGCATTTGTGGACAAATGCCTCTTTAAACTCCATACCAGTTCGTTAAGGAAAGACAGCTTCAGGGATGAAAGCACATAAAATGTCTAATCCTCTCTTCTTGTCGCCTTTATTAGGCCACAAATGCCTTTTCTTCCTGTGTTGTCCTGTAGGCCACTAAACCCCATTCATTGTTATCAAAATTCATCATCAGAGTTTATTTCCAAATTTAACCTGAGTTGTTACTTTTGAAGCTTTGAATGTCAGATTTGGATGGATGAACAAACAAACACACACGTTTTAATGCTCAATTTTGTGCTGCTCCAGTATTTCTGCTCCAAACCATTATATAATATACATGTATTACCCTTGGACTGAAAATGATTGCCCCCAATTGAACATACATAATATTTTGAGTATTACTGCAAGTGTAATTTTTATGAGGAAAGTTATACTTTATGCAAGAAACATTTTGTAACTAAGAGAGACCTTACAAGCTTGGATTCACAAATGCTGCATGCAGTTTTCTTGCCAAGTATAAGATTTTTCAGGAATTTTTTTTTTTAAGTATCTCAAGTCATATGAAAGCTTATTAAGTTTTTAAGATAGTTTGAATACTATATTACAAAAACCAACTTACTTTTGCTAAGTTTAAAAGGCTATGTGTTTGTGTGTGAGAGAGAAAGAAAAGATGAATATCAATTATGAATTAACTAGTGTCTATTAAAAAGAAATGAAAATAATTTACCGTAAATTCCGGCGTATAAGACGACTTTTTAACCCATTAAAATCTTCAGATAAGTGGGGGGTCGTCTTATA
>JANHFM010009722.1:18032-29699 GCA_032468115.1 Grayia smithii
CAGTCCTAGAGGAGATCAACCCTGACTGCTCTTTAGAAGGCCAGATCCTGAAGATGAAGCTCAAATACTTTGGCCACTGATAGCTAATTAACTGCCTATGGAGATTCTCAGTCATCCAGGTCATGGATGTCCCAAAGATGCTTTTTCAAGAGCCAACTGGAGTTTCTAGTTTTTCTTTGAAGATATTTTGCTTTAGAGCTGAAGAAACTTCTTGGATGAGAAGCAAAACATCTTCAAAGAAAAAAACAGAAAATCCAGTTGTCTCTGGAAAAAAGAACCTTTGGGATATCTAATTAACTTCTAATTGTCTTAGAAGGTAGTTTGTGTGACAGTTGGAAAAGCTGTATACAAATAATGTTTTTGTCATATGCAACTTTGTTTGAAAAAAATATATCAATAAAATTAAAACGTTTGTGCAGTCCAGATAAAACACAGCTAGCTTTCAGTTTCAAGATTTACCATCTGTTTTCATTCTGAATTTTAACTGGTAGTTTAAACATAGTTCACAGATTTCATTTGTTCTGATATTTTCTAACTGCAAGCTACTAAAATTACAGCTGGGGAACATACGCTGGCACATTTTAATTATGTGAATACATTATCTCTGTATGCTTCAGTACTTCATTACATCAGTTATAGATTTTTCTTAATGCTACCGTATAAATGGCATTGCAGATTTCCAAGTCGTTATGTGTAGCTCATATTTAGTAAATAATTTTTATAGAATTTTCTGGCATGTTGCTAAGATAAATTTGCACAGGATCATTCCTTCTTATTTTCTATCAGCTTTTAACTCAATGGATATAAGAAACCTCATTAAACTGAGTTTAATCACTAGAGACTTTGCTAATAGTTCTTCTTTCTTTAAGATTTCATACCGGTGATCTATTAATGAGCTCTATCAGAGATTAAATGTGATCTCTATCCTTTTTGGATGAGATATTTACTGTTGCATTGCTATCAGGAGTTAAAGTTGGGGAAAAAATGAAGATTGAAGATAAATAATATGTGAAAATATATCAGTCTAGGTTGGAAGATGGGGATTCATTTGTTAATATTTGGTTGGATTCAAAAACTTTTAAAATAAAGTGTAAGAGCGCATTCTTGCAAGCAACTATGAATTGTGGTCATCTAGAATTCTGACAGTTTGAGATAGGAACAATACTGCAGATCCATTTCAAGGCCTTTGAAGTTCAGTGAAAGAATACTATTGTGTAACTAGAATGCTGCCTTTTATTTTAAAAAATGTTGGGTTTTTTTTCTCTGTCATTTTTCTTTTGCATAATGTTTTCATATTAGATTTTTAAAATGTAATGCTGTATCACAATAATTTGCTGTTAAAAGAAATTAGTTGAATTAAACTAAATAAAAGTAAATTATTTATTTAATTTATTAATTAAGTTAATTCATTTACCTTTTTATTTTATTTTACTTTATTTATTTTTTTAGCTTCAAATCGGTGTTAATTCCTAGTAATTGCCTGGACCAGTCCCCTGCAGTTTTCTTGGGAAAAAATCAGAAATGGTTCCTAAGATTGAGAGACAGTGTTGGACCCAAGGCTACCTATTACTTTCAGTCTAAAGTGAGACTAGAACTCACAGTCTCCCATTTCTGGGTTGGCACTTTTAATCTCAATATCAAACTTGCTCTTGTTACATTAACTAGAATTACGATTTCTAGTAAAGAATTCTACTTATCCGTGAGACTTCTGGGGGGTACTCAAGAAAGTTAAAAGCAAGGAATGAAGTTTATGGCCTATTTTATCTCTTGTGTCCAGCAATCAAAAGTTGCTATAGGTTTTGTTGGCTACTGCTTAGGATAGACCTATCACATCTTATTGCACTTGGTGGAAGCACCAAGGTGCTCTGGGTTGAAAACAATAGCCAGTGACATCACTGCTGCCTGGGCAGTACCCAGTTGAGGACTCCTTTCATGTCCCTGGTGTCAACTTCGAACTGAACCTGGCCACAGCCATCTCTCTGTTCCTCAGTTGCCATAGAGGGAGGAAGGAGGTTGGAATGCATTACTAGACACAACAAAAGCATTCTCATGAGAACTTGCAACAGATAAGATTGGGAAAGGAGTGCCTGAAGAGCCCACCAATTAACCCAATTGGCCAATGTGATCTGTGGCACTTGGGGATGGGGTTATTCCCTAGTTTAATTATACTGAAACTGTGGGAAAGATTTAGATTTGGCTTTCCACTGAAGCTGTGGCAATATGATGTACTCATTAAAGAAGACCTTTGAGAAGGGGCCAAGACTCAGGGTTCTGATTTGCTGGCGTTCATTAGTCAGAGCCTTGACAACGAGCAGGATGGAGCAAAGGACAGAAGCTCAGGCCACTCCATAGCAGTACTCGGGTCTCAAACACAGGTTTGCTAACTTCCAACCCAGTGTCCTAACCATGTAAGCCATTGTGCTCCAATTGATCTATTACCCATAAAGTGAATTTAAGGTTACCTCAATTATCAGTCATTTTTGTGGTAGTGAACAGCACACTGAATTGTCTATGTAGTTTTTTTCCAAAATGATTACCAGCTAGACTGTCACTAAAGTAGAATTTAAAGCAAGGTTGAGGTAGATTCTATTCAGATGATAAAGACATTTCCAAGGGAAGTCAAACTCTTGATGACACCAAAAATGGAGAGGGGAATTAAGTAACTCTGTTGCAAAACATAACCACTTGATATTACTGGACAGAGTAGCTTTTGTAAGTAAATGAGAATTTTGCAAACAATGTTTAATTTCATGGGGTGAAATTCATGGGGTGAAATTCAAGTACCTAATTTATAATTATTCCTTAGCTCACTTTTTTTTCCTCCCTCCTTTTCAATACTAATGAAATGAAAATCTCTTCAGTAGCTGGTTACCTACTTAATTACATTTTTTAAAAGTTCAATAAGAACAAAGAAACATTGTCCTATGCAAATGAGAGAAGTTTCAGGAAGGATCCTGCTGTGTCCTGAAAGCTATTATTTTACTTTCCTTCTGAACGGTGGTATCTCTTCTGCACAGGCACAGCATACTAAGCTACATCATATGTAATTGGTCTTCAGCTGGAAAAGATAGACCTAAGTGAAATTATTCCAGAACTAATCATATTGGAACAGGCCTGTAAAAAGTGAAAGTATAATTGATTAAAATTCTAAGTATAGGTAAATCAGTTGCCATGTTTCAGCAGTACCGTATGTACCTTATGGTAATCACCTGTTGGCAGACATGATCACTTTACAAGAAGTTGTCAAAGTATGTGAGACCTTTGGTGTCAGTCACATTATCTCCTCTTGTCATTCTTTCAGGCAGAATGCATGGTGCTTTTTAGAGGGATTTCCAACATATGATTATTTTTTCACCTGTGTTTCAAGAAGGCTTTATGTCATAAAACACCCAACCTCACTTCGATATTGTTCAACATCACATCACAGAACAAACGCTGTGAGTAAGTGCCTTTCTTCCTTACTCCGAGTTCTTGTTTCTCAGAATGACTGCAGTTCATGACTGGGATTAAAGAAAGGATTTTTTTCCCCAGCATTTGCTTTTCTAACATTAGCTTTGTTAATAAATGCAATGATAAAAACCATTCAAATAAGTGCTTCCTGTTAATACACATATCTGAGAATTGACCTTGACAGAATGGCTGTATAACTGAATGCCTGTGATGGATACAAATAGATATTTCTTTCAAAAAAATAATAAAAATAAATGGAATAGCAATAATACAACTCAGACTGTATATGGAAGATAACCCTGTATATTATCAAAGCTTTATTTTCATTATTTTTTTAAAGTAACAACAGCTATGCACAAGAAAGTAAAGATAGCAATAGTAATAGAATTGCCTTGGGTGCAACTTCAAAATATATGCAGCATTGCTCTATGTTGGTAAAAATCACTATCAGTCAATTGCAAAAGGCAACTTTACTTCAAACAGCTTGCAACAATACCTTGAATATAATAAAAAAATCTGTATATTCCAGGTTCTTGAGAAGAACTCGATTGCAGGATAAAAATGCCAAATCCAATTTAAATATCTAGCTGAATGCCCAATGGACTATTATATATAATATACAGATTGCAAGCATGATGCCATGCTCTTATTGTATTTCTGGTATCATGCTGAGCAACCCCAGTACCTTTAAATTATGTGAAGGAACTTGGAAAATAGAGTTAATCCCTAGGATACTATGTTTGGTTTCTCCTAGCATGGTGTTTTGTGCCAATCATTTTGTCAGACCTGCCTCAGCTTGAACCTCTAAATAAGAATGATCCTTAATTCCATTTGTTGAGAAAGGTATAGTTGACTAGAAGTCAAGTGAATTACAGTAGTGCATAGCCAGAACTGAAGATCATGCACCAAAATCTCAAAATCTAACATTTTCCTCCCTTATTTATCTCCCATCACTGCCACCACATCCATGTCCAATCAAATTCAAACATGATGTTTTTAGAACAGTCATTTCAGGCATAGGTTTGGTATGCAGCTGCATTCCAGTGCCAACCAGTTGACCTTGAAGCCCATCTCGGAGAATTACATTGAACATTTGTTTCCCTTGAAGCATCCTCTCCTCCCATGCAGCCCCCTAGATTTCACAGCAGCTGATACTGAATGGTTGTGAAGCACAAGCATGAGATGTAAGTTGACACATTTTAAATAATTGCGTCTCCAGTGACAATTGTACGAGTGTGCCCATCACCAAATCTTAAAATTTTCAATGTTCTCTTATCTTTGTTGTATCGAAACTCAGCTGTATACCCAGAATAGATCCTATTAATCTATGCTCACTATTCCACTACTCCAAAATTCTCAGTGAATCATTAAAAATAAACAAAACAAGCAAACAAACAAAACAGAAAATCTGCAGCCATCTTTGTGCCGATACTATAGAGGTTTTTTTTTTTCTCTGCTTACTTTGTTAAGATTATTTGATAAGACTATTTTGAGCTATGGTTTACAAAATTGTCTATAGCTGTGGACAACTTCAAGTCAGATTTGACTCCTGATGACTGCCTGGACTAGTCCTTACCATTTCTTTGACAACAATTCAGAAGTGATTTGCCATTGCCTACTTTCTAGGGCTGAGGGAGAGTGACTGGTTCAAAGTTCAGCTGCCTTTGTGCCTAAGGCAGGACTGGACTTCACGTACTCTGGATGTTTACCATGGTGTTTTACCACTACACCAAACTGGTCCTACTAAAACACACACACACATACACACACACACACACACACACACACTATTTGTGGAACTTGTAAACTGTTGTAAACTGTTTTAATTTTTTTAACTATTATTCAGCTTTCCAAGATATTGGAAAGCTGATTTTGTACATTGGTTTTAAAAACTTTTCTCACTGAGGATGGCACTGGATTCTATGTTCCACTGCTGCACATCCCCTGTTGAAGCAAATGTGGTTGTGTCATCACATTTCTATGTTAAAACAACAACAATGAAAACAGACCAGTTTTGTTTCGAAATACCACTGAGCAATGTTGAACAATGCACTTGCAAAAATTCTTGCTGCAATTCTCAGCTATTAGCTGGGAATACTAATTATCTATCTAATTAATATTCCATTCTGTGAAGATTAATGAAGTGAATATTAGAACCTCCAGAGCACTATCAAACAATTTTGCCCTGTGTGGTAATGATTCTAAAGTTCATATTAATCTTGTACTACAGACTTAGCCAAGTTCTTAATGCTTGGTTTCACTGCAAATCAAGGGGCATTCTTGCTAAAATCTTATTGTGGTTAAGAAACTGAAGTGAATGCTTGCCTAGTGTGTTAAATTTAGTGAGTTAACCTTTTCCAAAACATCTGGACATTAGGGACCCTAGGAAACTGCACAGATCAGAGGTTTTTTTCCTGAATTTAGAAATGTCTAGTATTTAATGTTTTTCAAGTAGATGTAATTTATAGTATTACCACTACTTTTAGGAGACCAATCTCTAAAGTTTTGATCTCCATGACTGGGTTAATCTGTCTGTCTCTCTGTCTGTTGAATTTATTTGCAGTCCACCTCATAATGAAATGACTCCAGGTGGTTTACAGCATTAAAACATTAAAATCCTGACAAATGCATATCTCTAAAACAATCAAAATAAAAATTCCCAATCCAAAGATGGGGAGGGAACAGGTTGTGTGGGAGAGAAATGGGATTGCCTCTTAATTTATCAACCACATGCAGTGTAATGCTCCCCTATTGGGTCCAAAGCCATCTGGCAGAACCAGATCTTCAGGCTTCTGCAGAAGGTCAGAAGGTGGAAGCCAATCTCACTTCAGGGAACAAGCTGTTCCAAAGGGCAGGAGCTATGGCAGAGAACATCTTTGTCCTCTGATTTCCTCAATCAACAGGGCCCAGAGCATGTCTCCTGTGCCAGTGTGAATGGGACAAGCCGGTCCCAGTGGGATGAGATGATTCCTCAAGTAACTGGGAACCATGTCATCCAGGACTTTAAACGTAATAACCAATAGCTTGAATTGCATCCAGAAGCAGACTGGCACCCAGTGCAGCATATGGAACAGTGGTGTAGTATTGACCATCCTAAGGACCCATCCTAAGGACTCACTGGAGAAGAGCCTAATGTTGGAAAAGATTGAGGGCAAAAGAAGAAGGAGACGACAGAGAACACAGTGGTTGGATGGAGTCACTGAAGCAGTAGCGTGAGCTTAAATAGACTCCAGAGGATAGTAGAAGACAGGAAGGCCTGGAAGAACATTGTCCATGGGGTCGTGATGGGTCGGACACGATTTTGCAACTAACTAACAACAACAAGGACCCAAAGAACTGCCCATGCTGCCACACTCTGTGCCAGTTAAAGCTTCCAAATGCTCTTCAAGGATAGCCCCATGTAGAGTTGCAGTAGTCCAGATGTGACATGATACATTTTGGACGACCTCTTTCATTCTGGGCTTCAATGTCTGAGTGCCTTTCTTTAATAACTTTAATAACTTAGTGAAATGAAGAAGATATAGAGAGTCAAGGAAGAGGCCACAAGATAGAAGATCTGTATCTATTGCTTGAGTCTCAAGAGAATTCAAATGCATTTGGGGAAAAAAATGGAATCAGCCCAACTGGAATATAATGACATTTAAGCAAGTAATTAAAGATTAATAACCAGGCTCTGACCTCAATTCTCATTTGACCAGCTTCAAATCTCAGAATTGTATTAGATGTACATTTAGGGGCTAGGAGCACTGCTCTAATGAACTTGGTTTGTACAATTTCCATCTGTGTGTAATTTGGATATGGGCCTAGCTGGGAGCAGCTGAGCCAGAGGTTTTGGCTGAGAATAATTTGAAAGCTGTAGGGATACTTTCTCCTCTTTTTGTATGGAGAATCCTAAAATGGCTGAAAAACTGTTTTTGAGCTTGTGTTACCATATTGATGATGCTTTCCCTGACCCTGAATCTTCAAAGACAATGCCTAAATATATGAAGCCCCTCATCTACTGAGTCCTTCTATTAGCCAGAAAAGCTCCCTTTTTATAAGTGAAGATCATTGTTTTTAATTTCATCATATTTTCTCCAGGAGCTCAATGTGGAATTCATCCCATTTTCATTTTACAGTCACTGTGGATTACTGGCTGGAAAAAATAAATTGGATTCCTCTCATCCAAGCAACATGGCTGCCTTCCTTCTTGGTTCTAATGCTTCTCTGGTTGTATCATGAAGGAATTGTTTTGCAAGAGATAAATAAGGAGAAATGGAGCCCGTCGCAGGACCAAAGCAACGGAAAATGAGGAATGGAATATTATTGGTGGTCTCTGAGCTTGGTTGCTTTCTTGCAGACATTTACCATATTTTTCCATCTATAAGACGCCCCCATGTATAAGACGCCCCCATGTTTCATGTAGTTTCTTGTAGTAAACACACTATAAGCCATCACTTTGCAGAAACCATCTTCTTAGAGTGAGTAATACAAGAAGAACAAGAAATACATCACAGGAACAATAGAGATGAAACCTAGAGTGGCAATGCGATACAGGAAACAACTACAATAGAAAGGGATGATAGCACTCCATATAACACAGAGGCTCATCCGGCATGTGCGGCCTTCTCCTCAGCCTCCTGCGTATAAGATGCATCTCAATTTTCAAATAAATATTTTAAAGAGAAAGTAGCATCTTATACACAGAAAAATATGGCATTATCCAAACCAGGTAACACCACCAGTAATAGCACTGATGATGTTACTTAGTTCAGAGATCCCTCATTTCAACCCTTCAATGGAATATTCTTTAGCTTATTTTAAGCTATATATCAATTTCCTTTATTGGTCATGCTTGACTAGGAAAAGAAAGGAAGAAAAAGTCACTCTGGCATCTTGTTGCCACCCTGATAGAACTCTTATGTGCTGTCAAAATAAAAGGATGCCAAAACTGGAAGCTGGCATGGAAAATGGCCCAATTTACATTGATTTCTCTAGAGTATAATTATCTCTTAAGTATCTCTCTGTAATTTAATCAAATATTAGTGGATCCTGAAACACCAGTGATGAAAAATGCACAAAGCCTCATGCCGTAACGCTCAAATAGGGTCAAGTACAACCCTGAACTCAAAGATAATCAGAGTGATGGAAGGAAACCAAAGATAATAAAACAGCATTTTCCATTGAAAAGAATGGCAAGGAAATAAATGAGCCAAAAACACATTGAAAGGGAACAAGAAAGCTCCCTAGCCCAGGGGTCAGCAAAGTGCGGCTCTAGAGCCACATGCGGCTCTTTGGGCCCACTCCTGCGGCTCCCTGTCAGATGATCCTACCACTGGGTAGCCCCGCCTCTCCCATGAGATGAGGGAGGGAGGGAGGAAGAGAGAGAGAGAGGGAGAGAGAGGGAGAAAGATGAGGGGGAGGGAGGAAGAGAGGGAGGGAGAGAAAGAGGGAGAAAGAGAGAGACCTGTTTAAAAGAAAATACCCCAGCGTGGCTGGGGAGGGAGTGTCATGTGACTGGGTGGGAATGAGTGATGTCAAGTTAGCCACGGCCACCCAGGTTTTGTGGCTCCCGGTGTTTTGTTTTCTGTGGGAAACGGGCCCAAGTGGCTCTTTGAATGTTTAAGATTGCAGACCCCTGTCCTAGGCTTCACATATTTTTCCCAGCAAAAATATTAAATACTGATTCAATGTTCCAAAAAGACATGAGACTGTGCAGTTTTCAGTATTGTTTCTTTAGTATAAGTGTAAAGGTTCTAGGCTAGAAATCATGAGATCTAGTCCTGCCTTAGACATGAAGCCAACTCGGTGGCTTTGGGTAGTCATTCTCTTAGACCTTCAGAAGAGGATAAACCACTTCTGAAAATCATGCCAAAAAAACCCCGGAATTAGTTTAGGCAATTGCCAGAAGAAAAGGCTGACCTGAAGGCATAGAAAAAGAGCTTTCTTTATTGTTTACTGAAAAAATACAAACAAATCTAAGCATACATCATGTGGTATCCTACACTGCATCTACTATTAATCCACTAGACTAGCAAAATATATTCAATACCTAAACAGCACACCATGGCCATTCCCTCAGCAGTTTGTGCAGTCTAACAATACTCTGCCCACCAGCTTTTCAGCCATCAGACAGGCTGTGAAGAAAAGAGCCTAATGCAGAAGGCATATCTTGCCCTATAATACTGAGAAAAGGGAAAGGAGAACAGAAAAGTCTGTTTAAGAGTACGTATATAAAAATGTATGAATGAACATGAGTCTCCTAATCCTGTTTTCCACTGCCTCATATTGTACCTCCCAGCTCCAACTATTTATGTGGGCTCAATTCCAGACACCAATCAACCCTGATCTATTCAAGCAACAGTGTTCAAAGAATTCATTTCACTGGAATTCTTTTCACCAAAACTAGTGAACCAAAGATAATAAAAGCCATACCGTTGGCAAAGTAGCTGGTGGATCTCCAAGGTCCTTGGCACCATATTTGGAGCTCAGCTGTATAAAAAAGCCATTAAGGAAGATGGTAGGAAATAACAACATTCAATACAATAAGATATAGGTTGGATTGAAATTTTCCAGAATAGCCTTTCCCAAACAATACTTTCAGATGTCTTCCATTGCCTACGCTTATCTGGGAATTATGGAAATATTTCTCGAAGATCATTATCTGGAAAACAGTAGGATATGAGTAGGAAAGGCTGCTCAAGAAGGAGATCCCATTTACACCCTTGCCACAATACAGCAAGGATGCGCCAAATTACCTACCTTCCAAACATCAAGCAGCCATTTTTTAATTCCATCCCTCTCTCTGACACTTAACTCCACGTTAGCCCCAAGATTCTTACAAGAGAGTCCAAACCCCTTCAGCTCTTGTGCAAATTTTTTCCCACAGTGTGCATTTAACGATTTAATATTGTATTGTATGCTGCACTTGGAAAAAGTAATGGCAGCGGACAGAAACCCATATTCCAAGTCTTCCTTTTGCATTTAAACTCCATTAAAATTAAATATAGCCAACAGGGTTGTTGTTTGTTGGTTGTTGTATTTTTACAGTGATACATTTAATGGATGCCCTCTTCAGTCCCATTTAAAACCACAACTTAGCAATCACAATTTAGTAATCACTTTCTGCAATCTCTAGAGGCCACCCTCAGTCTATCTATGCATCTCTGCCCTGGCAGAGAGGCAAGGCGCACCCACCACCTCCTTGGGCAAAAGCGCCTCTTCGTTCCTTTTCTTTTCCCTTCCTCGCCAGGCACTCCTCTACTTCGTCCGCCTTTGACCCACGAGCCCCGGTTCCCCCTTCCTCGTCGGGACCCGAGGATATTCTGCAGCCGCTTCACCAGCAGCGTCTTTCCCACCCCGGTAGCCCCGAGAAGCAGGCAGCAGAGAGAAGGACTAGAGCTTCCCGCCATTCCCATAGCAACCAAGGCCCGACTATCCGGTCGCCAAAGTTCTTCGCAGCGTTCCATTGGTTCGGAGCGACAGTTTGCTTCGTTCACGCTTCAACCAATCGCTAAGGCTTGCCGCCGGAAAGCCCGCCTCTCGGCTGACTGGAAGGCGGAAGCGGGGCCTAAATTGCGGAGACGTCGGAAGGGGAAGAGCGGCGGTGGGTCGGTCCAGCCTGATCTTCAGCGGGGAGGACAATGGGGCGAGGAGGGGGCACCTTCGAGCGCCTTTTAGGTACCGAGGGGCGGGGAAGGGGACCTTGGCTTAATCCTGCCTCGGAGCTTCGGCCTTCATTTTAACGCCTCGCTCGAGCAAGAAACAAGGTTTCCTTGTTTCCCTTCTACCTCCCTTTCTTCAGCTCTAGTGCAAAACCTTTCTGTAAATCTCGCCTTCCTTTTCTGGGATCTTTCGTGGCTTCTGAAAACCAATCAGGACTTTGAAGCGTTTTTTTCCCCTTTCGTGTCCTTTTTCTCCCCCCCCCCCCACTCTCCCCTATACACCCATATTGATTGTCCTGTATTTATTGGTAGGATGATTGTCCTCGTCCCACAGAGTGCTAGGTTGTACTTCAGCGACAAAGAGGTCGACTGGAGTGATCAATAATGTGATATTGCCTAATGTCATGTGATGGGATTGCAGAATGACAGTATTATTCACTATTCAGGCTAAGTACTGTCTCTCCTTTGCATAAATGTGGTGGGGGCACAGGGTGGATTTGATTTAAATCACGATTTAAATCATGATTTAAATCACCAGTAAAAAGGCTTGATTTAAATCAACTCGATTTAAATC
>JANHFM010009724.1:15030-27251 GCA_032468115.1 Grayia smithii
GTGCTCAAAAAAGTTGTAAGCCGCCCTGAGTCTCCGGAGAAGGGCGGGGTATAAATGGAATTTAAAAAAAAAAAAATCTATGGCATGCATGCCACAGGTGGCACGCAGTGCCCTCTCTATGGGCACACAAGCCATCACCCCAGTTCAGCTCCACTGCACATGCATACGCATCTCCCGCCGGCCAGCAGGTTATCAGGTCTTTGGCACACATGTGCAGGGGCTGAGGCACGTGTGGGGGCATGCATGCCTATGCAGGGTGGAACGCGTGTGTGGAGTGGGATGTATATGTGGGGGCAGGGTGCATGCAGGGGGGCCACACAAGCATAGCATTTTGGGTTCAGGTGGACATGCTTTGGTCCAGAAAAGGTTAGCCATCACTGCTACAAGGGATGGCCTTGAAGAACAGGAGGAAGGGCCATTACCAAAGCAATAGAGAAGTGGGTCTTGAGCCCAAGCTAAAAAGATTAATTAGAAAACTTATTTAAGAAACCTTCCCTATTGCAATTAAAGATAAGGTAAGAGAGGGAGGACACATTCAGACTTCCAAGATTCTATTACTGTAACTTTTACAATAAAACTAGTCCTGACTTATATGGCACTGATTTCTTAGTCTGGTCTGCCTTGTACAGCAGGGCTGACTTCCTTTTCCCTCTATGTGTATGGAACAATCATCACCACTCTTTCCTTCTGACTCAGAATGAAACAAAGGGAAGCACCCCGCAGCCCAGATCTGACCCCTGGACCTTGAGTTTGACACCCCTGAAGTAGACCATGCCAAAGCCTTCTATGGGCATTCTGCTGTCATTTCCCCCATTATCACTGCTTGAGCCAGTCACTTTCTCAGCTCAACTCACTTCACAAGGTTGTTATTGTGAGGAAAATAGGAGGAGGAAAATGTGTTGGATATTTTCATTGCCTTGAATTGTTTATAAAAATATTGAAGGTGAGATACAAATAAATAAAATTTATTTTATTTATTTACAAATAAATAAATTTGTCCCCCAAGTTGCTTCATTTGATGTGTCAAGAACAGGTGGAATTTAACATCCAGATGTTAAATGAAATGGGATTTATTAGTTATTTTACACATGTATTTTTGAATCAATCTATATTCACAGCAGTTTACAAAGCAATCAACAAAAACATCTGTAATTATTAAAACAGATGTGGAATCTAAGAATTGGTCAAACTTAATCTCCTTCCACTGCAGAAATTGGCACACACCTGACCTCCCCCTGAATCCCTAAAGCTTTATTTGATTGTTCCCAAAGGAATGCAGTCAGTCTGGCAAGATTCTTGTAACATAGGTTACATAAAGCTTCTGCTTGAGACTAATCACGAGTGGTTCTTGTTGCTTGTTCCTGACACCATGATAAATATAGATACACTGAAGCCACCAATAGCTAATTAATAGTGACAATTAAGAATAAATAATATAACTAAATAAAATAATATCAATAATTAAATATAAGTAATACAAACAGAGTAAACCCCACTCCTTACTAGCATTGATTATGTTGCTTACTTTGGGTAATGAAACAGCTGCAAGAAATCAACCAAGCTCAGAAAGCATCCCTCTTAAAACATAAGTTTTAATTTTTATGATTGCCCCTTTTAATTCTTAATACTTTTAATGTGTTAACATTTCTGTTTTAATGTCTTAACATGTTATATTTTTATGCACATTGTATATGTCTTGTGTATATTTGTATATATGTTTCTTATATGTTTTTAAAATGAACTGTGTTTTTATTGTGAGCCGCCCCGAGTCCTTAGGAAGAAGGGCAGCATAGAAATTAAATTGAAATAAAATAAAAATAAATAAATAAGTAAAATAAATTAAGGAGTCTGATAGCAAGAAGAGATTAGCTACCACCAATATAGCATTCAGTCTTTTGACAAGCAATAGATCATTATATCAAAAACTGTATCCCAAAGCCACTATTGAGTAGGAAGATACTAAGCCAGGGGTGTCAAACCTGCGTCATCACAGGATCGTCACATGACATATCGGGACTTTTTCCCTTCGCTAAACCGGGCATGGGTGTGGCTAGCATGCGACGCATCTGGCCCATGGGCCAGGAATTTGACAGCCCTGTACCAAGCCATCTAATAGCCCAGTCAAACTGGCATGATGAGTCATTCCTGACTTCTACTTTGACATGAAACCACTAAAAGTCACAGAGAGGATGGGTAGCTTTGAAGACTTCAAAATACCCAAGTAGATGATTATGGTGACAGAGTTGCAAAACCCCTTACTCTAGGAGCAATGTAGCTGTTGTGGTGCAGATTTCTGTGCTCCAGGAAAAAGAGAGAGATCATTGCAAGAAGTCTTCTTATACTCTATGCATAAAGGATCCTGCTCCTCATGAATGTAGATTCAATTAATCCAACTCTGTATCTCTCACAGGTGAGAAAGATAGGAATGGGGGAGGTCTCCATTCAAGATGTAGAATAGAGTTTAGAGAAGAGTCTTAAAGACATGAGATTCTTGGTTGAAATGTATGAGATTCAAAAATCAAAAGAAGAAAATGTGCCTAGCTGATTTAACATTGGATAAGCCTGTGAGAATATGCCTTAAATTTTTATGATCTTTTCTAAGGGAGTTCAATCCAGACATTGGAACTGCTTCTTGATAGCCAGCAGCTTTTTGTTAAAAAATCTCATAGTTTCATTCAAGGGTAGCAGCTGTAAAAAAAACAAACTGAACATGGAGAGAAGTTTACTGAGAACTCAGGAGCAAATTGTAAACACATAGGCAGAATCAAGGCATCAGCCTGTACAATGTGGGCAGACAAAATGTTGATGACAGAAGTGGGGCTGAAAAATGACTTGCAGAAAGGCTGGTTGGGTTTTAGAAAGTCAGTTTAGAAACCTTTTACCTTCTTGGTAAGCTAAATCAATGTTGTGGCCATTGTTGTAAATTTAGAAATAAATTTAGGATAAAAATAGGCAAAGCCCAAGAAATGCAGTACTAATAATATTGGGGGAGGGGGTGAGAATACCAAGATAACAGACTGTACTTTAGTTGAATCCATCTGTAGTTCTTCAGAAGAAATATAGTATTCCAAATAATCTAGTATAGGCTGACGATGGTGCATTTCTCGAGTTTAATGCAGAGGCTGTTGTCATGAAGACACTGAAGAACTGTATGCACTTGGTTGTTATGGAATGCATTGTCTTCAGAATAAATATATGTATCATATATTTTAACAATAAATTACTTGAACAAGAGATTATAGAAATATGGTTCATAGATTGTTGAAAGACTCACTCATGGCTAGTCTCTGTATGACATTATTAAAAATTCAGATATCCCATAATGATAGTCAAAAGCTATCATTCATGCCCCTCCTTCATACAAATCAGATTTCTCTGAGGACTAGCTTGTGCACTGTTGAGTCTGTGGCCCTTACAGTCCCAAGGCCATGGTGGTATGTATGAATGACCTTGGGAAAAAGGTGAAGAAATGCAGCCAAGAGAATCATCAGATAAAAACTAACTTAGCCCACAGCAGGAATCTGGGCAGGCCAAATGGTTCATAAGAGACTCTCCCTATTTTCCTTGAGCTGTAAAGGGTATGGAAGGAGAAATATTTTCAGTCTTGCAAGATTTCGTTAGTGCAATCTTAATAATAAAATGGAATTAGTTCATCTAGCTGTCTTTCCTGTCTATTCTATTTCATAAAGCTGACAACAACTGAATAATGTATGGAGGAGATCAAATAAAACCACGGAAGTTTTTGATAGTTGCTAGTGGTGAGTTGTAAAGGGTAAACTGGGATGTGATAGGACCTATTAAAGTAATCAAAAAGTAGTCTCAACATGAAGATAAGTAGGAGAAGTAGAGGGAACATATTAGCATGCATTGAATTATTTAATAAAATTACTGTGTATTCCTGTGCTAAGTATGGGTTATAGGATAAAAGAATTGATTAAACAGCAATGTGTAACTCCACAAGACTGAGCTCATTTAATTTCTGGTTGATCCAGGCCTATAGCGACTGTCACATGTTTTTTGACAAGCCAGAGTGGAAGTAAGGCATTTGCTGGAAAAAGTGCCACATTTCTTTACAACTATGGCGTTTTAGATGTAATGGTCAGAGTCCATTGACATATGTCTTATATATGCTGGCAGATACTTGAGCAGTAAGAAGTGTTCAATGGGTAGTTCTTGACTTATAACCACAATTAGAATAATTTCCATTAGCAGCTGTTATGTGAATCCTGGACAATTTTTTTGCCACATTTGTTAAGCAAAACATCACAGTTGTTAAGTGACTCATGCAACTGTTAAGAGAATCCAGCTTTATTTTGCTTATCAGAAGTCATCTCGGAAGGTCACAAATGGTGATTATATGACCCTGGGATGCTGCAACTGTCATAAATATATATTGATTGCCAAGCACCCAATTTTGATCACATCACTGTGAGGATGCTGCAACAGTTGTAAGTACAAAGACCCAGTTGTAAATCACTCTTTCTCTGCTGTTGTTATTTTGAATAGGTATTAAATGAATGGTTGTAAGTCAAGAATTATCTATACTGACTTACAGATGCATGCATTTAATTGGTAAATTTCAAATCAAAGCCTGCTCAATATAGGGAAGTAGGAAGGAAAAGGGAATGAAACAGAGAGATATCTTATTTTACTACCTGTAGTCACCCACAACAGCTGATTTTTTATAAATGCTCAAGCAGACATAAGCTAATGTCATTATGTCTGGAGTGCCTTGATGAATCATTTCATCTCATATTTCATCAATCAATCAATCAATCCTTGAACTGGTCAGTTAAGCCTCTCTCCATTGTCAGTGAACATGTGCCCAAACTGAAATCTTGCCCTATGGTAGATAGTAGTTCTCATAATTAGCTGTCACAAGATCCTCAAAATTAGTTCTCAAGATGCCAAAAAGCCAGGGTAATTGTTCAGATCAGTGCTGGTCTGGCTCAGGCATGGCATGGCCCACTTTGCAACCTCTTCATTAGGCTTATAAAAAACTAGCTGGATATCCATGCTTCGCTACTAAACTATGTGATGGGGCTTGATAAATCAACACATGCAGCTTGACAGTTAATGAATAGTTAAAATTCCTCTCCTTCCCCTTCTTTCCCTCAGGCTTGTCCCACAGAACCCTATTCTATCCCCTTCTCACCCTCAGCCTTGCCGCACAGAAGCCTCCCCTATCCTCCCCTATCCTGGTTGCTTCTGTGAAAGTAAAACTGAAAGTGAAATTCCTCTGCTTGTGTTTTGCATTTGGACAGATTTCTTTTCAGGTGGGGAAGGGGAGTAGAACTCCTTAGCATCACAGCATGTTAATAATAATATAGGAAATACTAATGCTCTGATGATCATTTCGAAAAATCATTTCTTCATGAGCACCTAGAAGCCAAGAGGAACATATGTGGCAAATTTCATGTTTGTAGGCTTTATGTTTCTGGAGATTTCATGATTACAGCATGAGTGGTTTTCACTTTCGTATACCCTGTTTCCCCCAAAATAAGACATCCCCTGATAATAAGCCCAACTGGGCTTTTGAGCGCATGGCAGTAAGGCCAAGCGTTTATTTCAGGGTTCAAAAAATATAAGACAGGGTCTTATTTTTGGGAAAAGACGGTATATAGATTCTTTAGTAGGCAAAGAAATGTTCTGAGCTCAGTGAGATAAAGTTCAGAGTGAGGAAAACAATAAAGCTTGTTTGGATTCCAATATATTGATCTGGTATAGAAGTTGGCATTTTGATATAGATGGACTAAAGGACAACTATGCTAACAAGTTCCTTGGCTTGAAATCAACAAAACCTTTGTGGTAGAGTGAAGTGCCTGGCTGGAGGTAAATGTTTAGGTCTGTACTAGTCAACGATTTTTGTGGGGAAAAGCAGGGGACTCAGCCCAAGACCTAGAATGTATAAGGGAAACAGCTAGAATAAACATGTAAAATGGAACATACATGTCTTATATATATAATATAAAAAAGGCAAGGAAAGCAAAGAAGGGTTTTTTGAAATATATTTCAGATGCTGTAGGAAGTGCTTCTGGAGAGAACATCACCTGGTTAGCAGAAGACTGGAATAGTGGACCCAGCCTGCCAGTTTAGAGCAGGTTATAAGAAAGAACTAGGAGGACAGATTGCCATGTGTACCAAAATTCAAAAGCTGGACAGTGAAACTTTGTGAATTAAAGGCTTTCTTGGGAAATGAGTGACTTTGACAATAAGACAGCCAGGAGAAAACTCACTGATATTCAAGTATCAGTAATTGAGATAAGAAGAGGCAGAAAATGCAATAAATGTCAAGTAGAAATTGAAGGAAAAAGATTTGAGAAGGAGGAAAATGTCAGAATATTCATGACTGGGAAGACATGATAACAAGGTCAGCCAATGAATAGGCATAGCAACTAAATCAGCCAATTAGGAGCTGAGACAGCCTGGAGCCAGGACCTGTCTTAGTCTGCAGCTTCTGATTCTGTAAAGAGAATTGAAACTCAATCTATTCTGAGTGAGTGAGTGCTAAGTCTCTGCTGTACTGAATGTGTGAACATGTCCTCTGTCTGCTCTGCTGAAATGAAACTGAATCTGCTGTTGACATTGTAAACGTACTTCAGGTATTATTATGAATATAAAGAAGTTAATGATTTAGTTATCTGTGTGTGCTTCTGGATTTAATTTTTGCAAGAAACTGACAATATGTCATTGAGTGAAAGACTTTGTGTTAGCCTGGCAATATCGAATCTACTGAGTACTTGCTTACTTTTTATAAAGGAGCTACAGAAAGTATAATTAGTATTTGCTTCATATAAACAATTTACATAAGCACAAAATATGGCAACTACCGCTATATGAGAGGGCAAATTTGTATGATTTAATATTCCAATTCCTGAATTGCATCTCAAATAGAAAGGAAATAATATCCCACATCTGATGTGTTTGAATTAAGTTTCTAAAAGGGGAAAGAGAAAGAAACCACCCTCAGTGCAATACTGTAGAAGGATTTATTAGTAATACTTGAGAAAACTTACCCTTTTCATTTTTTAATTGCTCTAGAAAAAAAGAAGAGAGAGATTTCACCTTAACAAGTTTCTAGATGAGAACAAGGGTTTATCTTGGACACTATCTGTAAGTAACATTTGCAGTTGTAAGTGGAGGGTGTTACCATTATGATGATTATATCACTCTTTGATACCATTGGAATTTTCTGTAATTGTTCTTCACCATAGGAGGTTAAAACCTATTCAATTGGTCCATCCCAGCCATCCAATGCTCCCTGCTGGGTTTCAGAGGGAACTCTCTGTAGAGAGTCCTGAAGATGACGTTGATAGAGACATGCAGGAGCTGTTGCTTAGAAGAAGGGCTGAAGCAAGTCCAAAACAGTAAGATAAAATTTAAAACCAGCTCAGAGATATTCTTTCCTAATTTATTTAAGAATAAGGAGGAGGAAGTTCTATACAGCACAATCAGATTGTAAGATTTTACTATAATAGCCAATCTAAAAAAAAGTTTTTTTCTTCTTATGAAGTGGATTTCCTGATCTGATCCATCTAATGGGGCTGGCAGATCCACTGAGACTTTAGTCAATCTTTGGACTGAGATGACAACATCATCTCTATATTACAGAGATTGTAATTGTAGAAGAGACATCTAGAGTGTAACTGGACAAAAACCAAGAGTAAATCACTTAATGCATAAGAAAGAGCTTTTATTAAAGAGCAGAGAGCTAGTTTGAGCTAATAATTAACACACTTGACACCAGGTGAGTTTGAGTTCTATTTCCCCTTAGACTTGAAAGATGGCTGGGTGACTTTTAGCCAGACTTTCTCCCTCTCACCTTCACCCCCAACGATGTTAGGCTTGGGCAGCAAGGTAGCCTGTTAATTTCTGTTACAACCAATGGATTGACTTTTGGTTGATTAAAAAAAAAAACTGGTCCATGCACTTGTGAGAAAACACTAGGAAAAGAGAAAAATGAAATGTAGGAGTAATTTGATGAGATCTTCTCTGTGATAAACTTTGATATTTTCTCTGGATCTGTTGCCTTTCTTCTCATGTCCTAGGTATATATTCTTCAAGAAGTATTGAACAAGCAGCAAATGTTGTTTCTCAGATCACAGAAACCAAACTCAGATAATGCTATTCCTAGAATTCCTGATATAATTGTTCCAGAGTTTCCTATTCTTAAGTGAATAGGAAGTGCAAAGGAAGTGACTGCTGAGGTATATCAAGAAATCCCATTGGAGCAGCAGCTCAGTTTATGTAACCCAGTGTGAAGATGCTAAACATGAGACTTGTATCAGTCCTTAACTGATATAAGAAGAAAGATAGATTGGTATTTATAACTAGTTTAGAATAATATTATCAAAACAATTTAAGAAAAAGTTTGTGTGTATTATCAAGAAAGAATGGACTATCTGGTGGTCTGGGTTTATATCAACTAATCAAAAATGAAAAGGTCTATTATGAGCCATGATGGTGCAGTGGTTAGGATGCAGTACTGCAGAATACTTCTGCTGACTGCCAGCTGACTGCAATTCGACAGTTTGAGTCTCACCAGCTCAAAGGTTGACTCAGCCTTCCATCCTCCTGAGATTGGTAAAATGACCCAGATTGTTGGGAGCAAAAAACTGACTCTGTAAACTGCCTAGAGAGGACTGTAAAGCACTGTGAAGCAATATATAAGTCTAAGTTGTATTCTATTGCTGTTATGAATCCAACTATTAATTTATAACTGAATAAAGAGTTTTAAAATAAAAGATATTTTAATTTTAACTAATTTTATTACACTAACAGTAGAAATGAACATTAGATATAGTCAGAGATATATCATAAGAATAATAAGATAAAGGAAAAGAGAGATGGTATAGAAAATTATGCTATAAAAAGAACCATTGACACTACTTGGATCATGGAGTTTGAAATAATTTGCCCTTTTGTGAGCAAAGGCTATTTCAAATGTTGAATTATCAACAATTTTCTCCTGTAAATAAAATATCATATTCTCTGTCATAAGATCATTCTTTGGGCCAACTCTGATCCACAGAAAGGGATAGATACAGTACATAACAAATATGGTTTATATTGCAAAGAAGAACATGTACATGCTGAAAACAGAAGAATCGATCCAGAATCATATTAACAGTCCTGTTAATATCATTTCCCAAGCTGATATTAATAGAACAAGATAACATTATATGAATTATTTCCATATAATTTCAAAATCAAGTCTTAATTTCAAGATTTTGAGTGGCATGTCCAACAATAGGTCATTATAGTAATCCCTTTCAATCAGTGGTGAAATCCCCCCGGTTCTATCCGGCTTGCCGAACCGGATGTCATTATGTCCCGTTTTTTTAACCATCTGCACATGTACAGAAGAGGCCCGTGTGCATATAGCATGTGTGCACTCCCGCGCGCTCCTATTCCCAAACTGGTAGCAAAGGTAAGTGGATTTCACCGCTGCTTTCAATCATTCTCTGTACATAAAGGAAAATATTCTGTTGTATTAACCAATATTTAAATTCACAGAACATAAAATGTGAGTTTTGTAAAGTGATTTATGTTAAAATATTATTAAAACTTTAGTTCCAAAAGAAATATGAATATTTTCTAAAAGGAATTATTGAAGGTAACAAAAAGTGAACATTTTGTCTATGGAGACTTACCATTCTCTTTCCTTAATCGATCTGAAAAGAAAGATAAATTTCTTTTGTAAGATGTGTAAACATGCTTAAAATAGCACTGACATGGAGAAGAAATATTTGCAGTTTTTTTATAGAAAGAATGGATTCAGTGCTTATTTGGATTACATTAGCTGAAGATATAGCATCTATTTTATTGCCTTAAGGACTATTTTTAATTTACCTTTATGTATGAAATCACATTTTACAGAATTAAAGTCCAATGCAAATATCATTAAGACAAAAAGGATCCAGGGGAAATGATGTGGAGGCCTGTTGCCTAAAAAAGAAAACAGAAAAAAGGAAAAGCTTGAAATAGCTATATAACAAAGGCTTCTGAAATTGAACTCTGCTTAATGGAATCTTTTCCCTTATGCATAATGGAGTTCATTATGAAAAGCAGAATGGGGCCATTTAGATGAACAGAAAACAAAGAAACCCAAGACTAGATTAAAATAGTGATCAAAGACTGATTAAAGTGTTGAAGTGTTATTTAAGCCATACTTCATGGTAGATATCTTATGTATACATATATGAAGCATTGATCAGCAATGGCACTATAGCACTATGTGAACAGGCTTCGAGATTTATACCTAAATAATATCCAAAATTTAGTAAACAACAATATTTTCCTTTTACATTTAGCTGTTATAAAATAACTACAGATAATAGTTTATTGTTTAATCATGAAGGATGACACTGTGGATATGCCTTCTAGCCTGTATCAATATTCTTCGCTTTCCAGGAAAATAAAACTGATTTTACCGTCTACTTGCAAGTCCATTGTAGATTCTTTATAGACATCATTACACATCCCAGCACAGACATACTGGCCACTGTGTGTTACTTCAACTTGATCAATTGTCACAGAGAGAAGACCATTTTTGTACTCTCCTCTGGCTGAGCCATTCTTATCTCTCTCTTCCAGACCGTTTTCTTGAATATTATGCTGCCTTGTGTTATTATGGATAAACAAAGTTTGATTTTTGGAGGATTCCCATTTATATAAGTGAATCGAAAGGTTTGAGGAACTGCATCCTTTAATTTCACAGGATAGTATTACTTCATGTTCGCTTTGGGCGGTTGGTGGGTTAGCTGATCCAGTAATGGAAAAACCTGTCAATTGAGGAAGCAGGAAGGCAGGAAAGAAATATTATTTACTTTCTAGAGTCTCAACATGTTTTTTATATCATGGTGACCAAAACGGAATACAGTATTCAAATGTGGACTTATCAAGGCATTATGAAGTGGGATTAACACTTCATGTGATCTTGATTTTATCCCTCTGTTTATGCATCCTAGAATTATGTTGTCTTTTTTGGCAGCTGCTGCACATTGCTGATTCACATTTAAATGGTTGTCCACTAGGACTTCAAGATCCCTGTCACAGTTATTACTATAGAGCAAGGTACCACATATGTTGTACATTTTTCTTGCCTATATGTAGAACCTTACTTTTTTCACCATTAAATTGCATTTTGTTAGATAGCGCCCAATGTTCAAGTCTGTCATGATCCTTCTGTATCTTAAGCCTATCTTCTGGAATGTTGGCTATTCCTGCCAACTTGGTGTCATCTGCAAATTTGATGAGTTCCCCATCTATCTCCTCATCAAAGTCATTGATGAATATGTTGAAGTATACTGGGCCTAAAACAGAGCCTTGGGGTACTCCACTCCACGTCCCTCCATGTAGATGTAGTTCCATTGAAGACTACACATTGAGTGCGGTTGGTCAGCCAGTTACGTATCCATCTGGTGGTGATGCTGTCTAACCCACATTTTTCTACTTTATCTAGTAGTATGTTTTGGTCTAGTTTATCAAATGCCTTACTGAGCATTTCTCAAAGCAATTTTTAAAGAAAGCTATTAAATGAAGGAAAATATAGATAAAATGTTTAATTAATTAATTAATTAATTAATCTGAGTATTAATTAATATCAGCTCCTGAAAATTTGGGAGGCAGAATACAGAGGCATCATTGTTAAATTATGATAGAAGAATGGTTCACTAAATACTGTGTAGGTTATGTAGTCTTTTTAAACTTAAGTTACATTAATATAGATCAAAGTGGACTGAAGGCTGATTATTCCAATTGATCAGCTACAGACGGGTGTCAAACTCGATTTTATTGAGGGCTGCATCAGGATTGTGTTTGTAGGTATGGTTGGGGTGGGATGGGATGGGGTGTTGGTTTGGGTGTGACTGGGGTGAGTGAGACCAGCTCAATGTCACTTGTGTTGGGGGAATCTGTGGTGGCCAAGTGCTAAGGCAGGATTTTTGTCAGACCTGCCAGGAGTATCAAACCTGATTTCATTTAGAGCAGCATCAGGATTGTGTTTGACCTCAAGGAGCTGAGATGGGCCTGTCTGGGGTGAGCATGACGGGGTGGGTGTGGCCAGCTCGACCCATGTTGGGGATATCTGTGGTGGCCAAGTGCTATGGCAGGATTTCCCTCAGACCTTCCCTCACACTCATTATCATCTTCCTTCCTTCCTTCCTTCCTTCCTTCCTTCCTTCCTTCCTTCCTTCCTTCCTTCCTTCCTTCCTTCCTTC
>JANHFM010009724.1:36434-48089 GCA_032468115.1 Grayia smithii
CTAATAAGCAGGCATATACAAAGAATGAAGGGATTTGCTAAGCACATTGGCTTGTGCTTAATTGTAAGCCTCCCTGAATCTCCGGAGAAGGGCGGGATATAAATGGGATTAAAAAAAAAAAAAAGGGCATCCAGGTCTAGGAATGGGCACAACTGGCACACAAGACGTACCTGTGCGAAGGCCCCCCTGGTCACAGCCACCAGATGATCTTCTAAGGACAGCCACGAGTCCAGGAGGACATCCAAGTTGCGAGCTCTTTCAGAGGGAGTAAGTACTTCCCCTTCCATCAAAAGTGATGGGACTTCTAGAGCACGAAATGCCAGAATCCACACCACTCTGTCTTGGAAGGATTGAGTCTAAGCCTATTATACTGGTATATTTCTAATTGTTATTACTAATTTAATATTAATTGTTTATTATTGGTATTTAAAATAATATATATTTATAATTTATATGAATATTTTAGAATATTATGGAGATTGCTAATTATAAATGACAGTACTTCAAGTATCTTCACACCAGTAATGAAAACAAAGCATTCCGCAGATAATCTAGAAGGCTATCCAGACTAGCTATTTATAATGTCATCTAGCAATAGTTGTCATTATATATCACTAATATGGACATAGTGAGGTCTAATAGACTGTAGTGATATGTAGCTGGTGCTTTAAATCACAAGCATGAATAGAAAATCCAGAAATATAGATTTAGCAAACTATCCAATCCCATGTCACCAGAACCAAGCTTCTATTATCGAGGAATACTGTAACATGGAAAACAACATGGAAGATACCTTTTAAGCCATGTTAGATATAGAAACAAAAATATGGCCAACTTTGGAAAAGCAAGCCCTTTTAAAAAAATACCAAATAATTTTTATTAATCCATTTTAAATAAACATACAATAATGCAAAATAAAAAACAATAATTTGCCATACCAAAAATAAAAGGAAATAAAAATATAGCACAACAAAAGATACATAAAAAGGACAAACAGCTGTAATTATAACTAGATCCTGAGTTGGCCTGATCTTATCTTAAAAAAACCTCTAAGCTTACAATATTGACCAAACCTGCCCAATATTGTTTTTTTCCCCAAAAGAAAGATAATATGATGTTTTCTGATTAACCAAATAAGTCTGACTGTCCGTGCATCATTCATGACAGTGACTAAGTAATGGAAAGAAGTGGGAATAGTGCAGGAAAACAATCAGTATATGGAAAATGGATATCTCAACATTGACAGGTCTTTCATTAGTGCAATGGTATATAAAACCTTCGCCATTGAGCCTTTTGGAATCTTAGTGGATGCCCTCCAGTTTACAAGCAAACCCAATAAATGTCACATATCTCACAACTGTTTCCAAAGAAAATCAGGTGGTGATTGGATTAAAAAATGAGATATTTTGAAGAACTAAAACTGCAAATAAAAAAGCAAAAAACAGTAAAGAATAGGCAATGTTTACATATAGTGAAATAAGCTCAAGAGAATTGAATATATTGAGACTAATAAATTAGGCAATTTTTTTTTAAAAAAAGTTTACCATTCAGCATGTAAATGAAAACAATCCAATGCACACTAGAAATGCAGATACAGACAGAAACTTGAGCAATGGGATTTCCAAAATGTTTTTGACAAAGTTTCTCATCAACATTTCATAAATAAATGTAGCAATCAAAAAGAAAAGGACTGGTCCTTTTACAGAACAAAATCTTTAAAAAGGATAGGGACTAAACATGTTGTTTTATCAATAGCACTTAGACTTATATATTGCTTCATAGTGATTTGCAGCACTCTCTCATTGATTTACAATGTTAGCATCTTGCCCCCAACAATCTGGGTCCTCAATTTACTGATCGTGGAAGGATGGAAGGCTGAGTTAACCTTGAGCCATCAGGATTGAACTCTAGATTATGGGCAGTTACCTGCAATACGGCATTCTACCCACTGCACAAGGGCTCCTGGTTTTCACACAACATGCCAAATTATAATATGTAGCATTAAGGAAACCATTGTGATCCATAAATTGTGCTTTATGAATTAAGTAAATCCAGTAAGGCATAAGGCAAAGTGTGAATTTAGTCCATATAAACTGAAATTGATGTGATTTAACTTATATCAGCTGCCTGACTAAAGAATGAATAGTGAGATATATTTGCAAATAACAATTATACAAGATGATAAAATTCCAAGCCAATTATTAAGAACACAAAATGATTCCTACAGGCCTGGTGTGCTTCAAAGCAAGTTTTGTTTGTGCATCTTTATAAATGAGCAAGCTTCCCATGCAAATAATTTTATGAGAAGATGAGGTCTCAATATGCACAATAGCCCAGAAAAGACTCCTCCTTGGTATCTTGGAAATTATTAAGAAAACAAAATAAAAGTATGTTATTCATATTTTTTCAGATTTTGGTTGTCCTGTGCCATCTAATATCAAAAGGGATTTATAAAGTTGAAGAGGCCACAGAAAATTCAACTCAGATTATCTGCAGAAGGAATGGACTTCATGTCTCTATAAAAAGTAGCTAAGAGTTTGAGGATTTAAGTTCAGATGATCAGATATTGAAGGGATTAATAACATTATAAATGGGGTTGAGAGAAATAAGAATATTAAGTGCTCTTCAAAACTGTAGAATTTGAAAGATTACAATGAAAGATTAATTAAAAATAGTATTCTTGAGACAAAGAGAAGTTCTTAAGAAAACAAAAAATTTGTGAAAATGAGTCAGAGGATGTTATGATTGTATAAATGGACTAAATTATGTAGATCAGCTCTTTATTCCAATAATTTCATTCCCAAATGTACCACAGTTATTCTTAATGGGCAATTATGTATCTGAGCTGTATGGTTTGACTCCATAGTCATTACAATCTTATTGGACTTTATTTTGCTTTCCTAATGGTATAATAGCATTTTATCCATGTCTGATTCCAATAAATTTTTGCAAAGGAAATTTTTAAGATGAAATGTGAAACGTTTTCAAAGAAAAAAACCAAGAAAGTCCAGTTGCCTTTTGCAAAAGCACCTTTGGGGCATCCTGGAAATCTAGCTGAGCTACATTAAAAATGTCAATGTAATAGACGTATCAGAATCTACAAGAGTTCTATTTTTTTTTAAATGAGGGGAAGACTGGGTACAAAATATAATCAAATAGCTACATTATGATTTTTCTCTGAAATCAAAGGGAGAATACATACAAATGAAGGTGAATGTGCATGTCCTGGGACAATACTGCAGGATCCAATCTGGATCCATCATTGAAACCAGAGGTTTTGTCTTCTAAGCTTTCGAATTCATGCAGGAACCCATCTTCAAGGACATGGCACACCCTGCCATACATCAGAAAAGATCTGCAAGTGGGCATTGCACACCGCACAGAGGCTACCATACTAAAGACGTGGCTTTTTAATCAACTAGGCTGACGTGAGGATTTTATTGGTTTTTTAATTTGGATTTTTAAATTTTACATTTTTGGGGTTGTGAATACATCAAATTGCATTTGTAACAGATTTTGCACTTTTAACCTTTTGTATGTTCACGATTGTGTGCGCTGCCCCGAGTCCTTCGGGAGAAGGGTGGCATATAAATGCAATAAAACCTAAACCTAAACCTACCATACGAGGACAAATTATGCATTGTAAAAATTGGTTGGAGGTGGGAGATACTTCCAATGTAATCTACCAAATCCCTTGCATGCATTGTCCCTGTGACTCTGTAAAACAGATAGGGAGGAAATCAGTAATGGGTTGCTCCCAGTTCTATCTGGTTCTTAGAACCAGTAGTAAAATTGGCAGGAGGCTCTGCCCAACCACCCCGACATCATCAGCAGGTGATCTGTGCATGTGCAGAAGAGTGTGCACCCGCCCGAGCAGAGCGAGCGCGTGCTCCTACTACAAACCGCTAGTAAAAGTAAGTAGAACCCACCCCTGAAGGAAGCTAACCAATAGATTGCAAAAACACAAATGAGCGATCAGACGAGAAGACCCTAACTCATTGGAACTGGAACTTCCAAATGCAAAACATGAGTTTTATTCTTAAATTACTGTTCAAGGAAATATATATATGGCCTAACTGAAATTACAACTGGTTAAGAATCTAGTGAATACAATAATCGTGTTCACTATTTGAGCTACTGTAGAATAAACATGTGAACTCTTAAGATACAGAATTACAAATCTCCAATAAAATTTGCCTAATTATATTGGTCTGCTTTTTATAGCACGAACTATGCATCATATGACAATGCGGCTTGTTAATTATCTTGTAGACTTCAGTTTTTCCAAAATAAATTTCATTTAAGCTCTTTAAATTTATCAGTGTAAGTTAAACAGAAGGGTTTAATGATACATACTTTCACACTATCATAAATTATTAAATAAAAATGAGCATGACTTTCAATCCAGTTTTAATAATTTGTCTATGTGTCTGTAGTAGCATCACAGTATTATTGAAACTCCAGTATAAAAACATGCCTAACCTTATGTATACTCTGCCTTAAACATTTGTACTATGTTACAACAAATCAAGGACATCAGTTGTGGGTTTCAAATCCCATCGCTACTGGCTCGCTTATGGACGTGCCTGTACGTATCATGCTTCTGCACATGTGCAGAGACGTCCAGGCGGGTGGGTGGAGCCTCCCGCCACTGCCGCCAGCTGTTCGCCCAATCAAAGGCGAACTGGTAGTAACCCACCACCGAAGAGCATGCCGTTTATCATATAATGAACAGGTAATGTCACTTTTTTTTTCTTATAATATAAAGCAGCATTCCCAAATCTCTATGCTGAGGACTAAATTACTGATCTGTAGCAAAGTTCATTACTGAATCAGTGGTATGAATCCAAGCATATGCATCACACAAAGGTGGCAGTGTACATGTCTTTCTCGCCAATTGAAAGAGAATGATCTTATTTTAGATCAAATGTCATCAGTGCTCAGTTCAGATATATGTCTTTTATTTAGAAGCCCAGCTACAACTCATATACTAAAAGTCAATTAAAGTATTTGTATTCCAAATACAAGTTCTGGGGGGGAAAAATTGGGCAAATCCTATTTCAAACTTAAAATTAAATATTTAAGGTGTCAATGGTATTTATTTCTGAGTGAGGTTATCAGTGTAAATAAGGAATAGATTTTATTTAACTTATCTTCATTATAGATTCACACACGTATACACATTCAATACAGGAATCACTATAGAAAACTACTCCATAATTATTACTATCCCACGGCTATTAAACTTGACATCACTATGTGTATGAAGTAAAATATAATATTAATTGTAGTCTCATTATTTAAATAAACATTTGTTTTCAAATTGTTAGAAATTATTTCAACCAGTACACTATTAATTAATCTTTGCAATTTTACTTTCAAACAAAAAACTGTATATTTCATAATCTCAAAGAAACTACAGTTTCAGGCACTGACTCTAGAATCACTGGCTCAACTAAGTAGTATCTTCATAGTAAATATTGTCTTTAATTTGACATTTTTTTCCCTCACCTAACAGTTTTATGTAAAACCTCTTGTTAGGTATCCTTTCAATAAAATGCAGCTTGAGCTTAACAAAAGGGAGTTGCTAACAAAAACAGTAAAAGAGGGAGAAGTGGCAGAGGCATATTGTTCACTAAGCTGTACATATAAATACTCCACTCTGTGTTGGCCCACTGTAGACCTAAAATGGCTGTATTGCAGGATGTTGTTGCCTGGTGACCAAGAGTGCATTTCCTATACCACAGAGTGATGTAAAGACTTGAAGACAGATTAACTCCTATTGCTTTTAGAAGACTAACATACTAAAATGAATTAATCCTGACATCAACATGCTAAATACTCCCTTCCTGTGTATATCAATAAAACTGTGGTCTTGTGTCCCTCAGATTTTCACTAGGCACACAACAACCAAATAAGAGGATAGCTTTGACTAAGCTTAGTTTTATTCACTGCCCGTAAAATCAATAGGAAGATTAAAATCCTGCTAACGTAAAACAACAACTTATTCTTGCTTCAATGAAGTCATTGCTGTGTGTCTAGTCCGTCCTGATGCAAACTCCCACCTGCTATCAGTGTCTTTTTCTTTCATTAGAATCAAGTAGTTAATTAGCCCCAGCCTGTCCTCTTCTCTTCTCTCCTTGCCTTTAATGCAGCAGTAATGATGTCTAATTACCAGCAGTAGTGGATTATAGAACTTTTAGAAGCAAAGGACTCTGGTTGATAGCAAAGCATAGTCACACATGTTAAAGCTTTAAGAAGAAAATAATTGTGGACAAATTCAACTTTTTAAAATTTTGTTGAAATGGTTTTAGAGTTTAAAATTACTGGAAATGCCTAAATAATAATTATCATTAGTGATTAATTTTATATTTAAATTTTTATGTATGGCATTTCAAGTTGTGAAAAAAGTTTTTTTCTATTAAACTCGACTTGAAGTTACACTCTGTCTGCACCATAAATATTATTAGAAGAAGTTACAGTAATAACAATCAATCAGAATGCAACAATCAACAATTAAGTACTGCATATATAAATGATTCAACTCTTCTTATAACTACTGTAGGTTGCTGGAATGAATGAGGTGATAATTTGCTAAGCAGACTAAAACATCTGTCCATGGTGCTAGTGTACAAAGTTGAAGGAGAGCAGGAGAGAGAGAAAAACTTGAAATTCTCTCTTGTCAACCATCAATAAACAGCAGTATACCCTGTTTGTTTGTTTTTTAATGGGGTCCAAATGTGTCCTATGTCTCCATGGGATGTTAATGAATGTAATTGAAATCTAAAAGAAACTATTTTAACTCTCTTTCTTCTACTTTAGTCTGAAAAACTGAAGTAGACCAAAGGGTAACAGTTGTCCTTGACCACATTTTGAACTTAGAGAGGTGGTTAGAAGTGGGGGCTGGGGGTATTCAGTAGTATCTCTGTAAATAATAATCCACATAACAGAAACTGATTTAGTAAAAGATATCTTAGAAGATATATTTATTCTTAGCAATACTTAAAAGTAAATTATTTGAAATCTATTAAACTTTATTCATTTTTAACTTGTAAGTCACTCTTTCAGGTCAAAATCCTCCCAGTAAAACAATAATAAAACTAAACACATTGAAACAAAGCAAATTAAGAGCAATCAGGTCAAAGAATAAAGCTCATTTTGGGATGTGCTTGGAAAAATAAATGTATAAGGTTTCTTGAAAACTGGCAGGTAAATCAATGAGTATGGAAACAATATGGAAAATGTCTTTTCCCCTAAGTTAACCAACAGCTTTCAAAGCAGAGCAAGAACTTCTGTTCCTGACTTTACAATACAAGCAAGTTGCCACTAGTAAAAGCACATTTGGGGGATCCAAGTTCCATCCATTTAAGGCTCAAAAGTGGGAATAAGCACTTTGAATTGGACCCAGAAATGTTCTAGTAGCTAGTATATCAGCTACAGTACAGAAGTTCCATATTCTGACTAGTGCATAAAATCTTAGCTGCAATTTTCACATGCTGAAATTTCTGGGCTAATGTCTTAGTTGACCCTACTTGCAGCTAATTACAGTAGTCTAATTCAGATGCCACTTCTGCATCCTCTGCAGATAGAGCCACAAATACTGGCCTGAGTTAGTAAAAAAGCATGATTGGCACTGTGTAAAATGAAGCTTCTCCAGCTTGAGTATTTCATTGATTGAAATACCTCTGCTTTGAGCATGGATCCAGTTTTCAAAACAAGATTTTATCTGGTCAAGGAATGATGTACCATAGTGAAAAGTAACGCAGTCTGAAGATAATTCAGAAAACTGTCCTACATATCAAGCAAGCTCTTCACTGCATGATGGTCACTGAATGTACAGTAACACTAAATCATTATGAGAATTATTATGAATTTTTAATGTGCTGATCACTTTCCAAGACTGTGGATACTATTCTATACTTACCCTTACATAGGGGGAAACTCTACTGAACTTTAAATAGACATGCAAAGAAGCACAATACAAGCATTTAAAAGATTGTGTAAAAATGTTTCTTAGAGTTGTTGCTTTGTTAAATCAAGCAAATAAGTAAAATGTTTAGATTAATACAGTATATCAAGAAAAAAATTAACTGATTGGGAACAGACTCCAAAAGAATTAAGTTATTCAAACTTATAAAACAGCACACTTGAAACAGAACAGTTAATATACATAAAGCCAAAAATACTACTAATTTTGTTAAAATTGCTATATTGTAAAAAAGGAAATTGATTCTTTATTCTCACTGAGTTGTTTCTTTTGTCAAAATGAATCTTATGCTCCATTTTGAATCATTGTGAGAAATAAGATGACATCTACAAGCCTTTATCTAAAAAGACCATAGAAAACTGTATTTTCTTATGTTTCATACTTCAGTTTTATGACACTAAAGGCTTTTCAAGTGTTTATAGTGAATGTAACTATTAGAATACTGGGTATAATCTAATGAGTTTATAAAAAATAATTTTGGTGAATTGCCCCAGATCCACAAAACTTTCATATTATGTGGCAGTAAATAGCTTTAAGTCTCAGATAAACCAAAAATAAACAGTGCCTTAAATAATCTATTCATTTTAAATCATTTAATATACTTCTATTGTTTTGTAAATCACATACATACATACATACAATCATATACACATGATATACTATTACAGAGGCATAGGGTTCTGGCATATTCCCCTGCATACTTCCACTACAATTTAATGCCTCATTTAAAAACCTTTTCCCCCTGTCAATCAGGAAAAAAGAACCTCAAATTCTTGCCCAACTTAAAATTGTTCTAAACAAAACCCAGACCCTAATATCAAAAGTATAGAAGTGCAGGTTGGAGTAAAAGAAGGCCAGCATAGAGGCTCAGAAACCAAGAAATACCGAAAGGAGAATATCAACCTACTTGTAACCAATAATTTCCATCTTCTGAAACAGGAAATTATGCTTTTTGCCACCGCCACAGCCCAGCATCTTAGCCCTGGTGCTCTTAGAGTACGCCCTCCACCTCTGCAAGGCTCCCAACATTTCTGGGCTGGCTCAACTGAGAGCGAACGCACGAGAGACCAATTCCCATCCGGTCCTGTGCGAGCCTATGGCTCTTTTGTTGATTAGCCTGCCCTCCGCTTCTACAGGCAACCAGCCAGGCACGTTCCTACCGCTCAGGGGATAAGAGCTAACAATGAAAGGGGGGAGCTGATATTCTAGGGAAACCCCAAATCACCCGACCGTTTGGGATGGTGCTAATCAGAATCTACTGTGTTCTGTCGATCGGAAATAGTCTTATGGGTAGTGCGCAGCTACAGGACTCGCCAACACAGACACAGACACACACACACACACACACACACACACACACACACAGAGACGTCCGTTTTAGTTTAGGGGACGAAATAAGATTTCCCTTTTCCTCGTTCCGCTCCTCCTCCCGCTCCCCCCCCTTCCCGGTTAAGAAGAAAGGAAGAAAGGAACCGGAGGGACTTCGTAGAGGGGTGTGTTTTGTGCACTTGCAACGTAAAAGCAAGGAAGGATCACAAAGCCCTGAGCAGCGGAGAAGGTGCCAGGCAAACGCAACATGGGCGGGAGGGGTGGTGAGGAAGAGATTTCAGAAAGGGGGAGGGAGGAGAGAGAGCAGCCTGAGCCAACTCGGGGGTGGAGGTGGCAGCTATGTGGCGGCGGCGGCGGCTCCCTACTCTTCCTCCCCGATGTGGCTAAATAACAAGGCAGACAATTTCTCTACTAACCGTGGTCTTGACCGGCACGTACAGCACTTGCATCCCTCCGCCACCAGCAGCACCACCACCACCACTGACCTCGTCCGGACTGCCGAGCTGGAAGCCTTTGGATTTGACCCAGAATTTAAATTTGGCATTATCCGTGGAGCTCGTCTCGGAGCCGTTCAGGAGCTGGACAATCCGCTCGTATTTTTTACGGGTCACCGTCTTGGTTTTGCCCGAGTCCCCGTAAGTCCTGAGGCACCAGTCTTGAAACTGGCGATACATGTCCCGGTCACCGCTCTCCATAATCCGCCCTGAGAGACAAGCACAGCCCAAGCGGATCCGGGGACGGATCCCCCACACCTCCGGGGCACCTGTTCACCCCGGGCTCATGGAGAAAGAGAGCTCCAACGCCAAGATCCAGCGAGAGAGGAGGAGGAGGTCCCCGGCAATCGCTCCGTCCCCGTAGAGGGGGTTGCTTTCTGTAGGCTTGGCGATCAGTTCAAGAGTGGCCCGCCCCGGGGCCCGATCATCCCCCCAACTTGCTGTCCCCCTCCTCATACAATCCAGGCGAGCAAATCTGGCAGGGTTGCCTTCTCTTCCCCGTCTCCGGTACGTGAATGTCCCTTCAATGTTGTGCCAGGCAGGACTATCCCAGCGTCTCCAGCAGCGTCTCTTCCCCAGAGGATTGTGCCTCTATGGCACTGAAGACATGGCCCCTGAGTAGATCGAAGCCAAAAGGTTCGAAGCCAAAATACTACTAATAATAATATCATGGAGTCGGATTCTTCTCTCCTGGGCATCAGCTTCAGCCCGGATGGTGCAGGTTGGGGGTGGGGGGAGAGAGTAAAGCCCACCCTCCACCCCAGTCAGCCAACCCTCGGCTGTCTTCCTGCGTCTATCCTGGAGGACTCCGTTTCTCCAGAAGCAGGCTGGCTGTGCAGGATGGAGGAAAATGCTGAAGGGCAGCCTGGCCTTACTGCCCCCTTTTATTTCACCCTAAATCTCCGCATTTCGAGTGTGAAGCTCTTGGTGGGATAGAAAGTTCTTTCCAGCTGACGAGATACAGGGCACGTTGGGGAGAGAAACATCGACACCGCAGGCCACTTTTTAAATCTGGCTCCCGTTGTTTTTTGTTTTTGTTTTTGTAATCTCACCAAAGTATTTTTCCCCCCTTAATCTGAAAACATCAAATTTGGTAACGAGACTGAAAGAGGCCGAGTTCAATCTGAGGAGGCTATTGGCCAGTGAGTGGTGGCTGGCGGTCGGGCTGCGTTTGCAACGACGGCACTCGCTTATGGAGGACTCGCCCAGTCTAGGCTATCCTGAGATCTCCCTCGGCTTCAGGGCGTTCGAGGAAGTTTGGCGTCCGGATGCTTAAGCAGAACCGTCATCCTTGCTGCCTCCCCTCCGCCAAGCGGCCCTATTATTGTCCCTTCCTTTGCCGCCGCTTCAACTCTCGCTTGAGATTCCAGACGTCTTTGGGGCAGGCCACCGACACTTCCCTCCTCCTCCTCCTCCTCCTCCTTCTCCTCCTCTGGAGCCAAATGGCTAGTGCCGCACAACGACCCTCCAAGCTGGCGAAGGAAGACAGCAGCTGCTCCATTCAACACCTATTCGCGGCCCGGGAAAGGGAGTTCCCATCTTTCTCCTCCACCACCACCACCACCACCACCTCCTCCTCCTCCTCTCCGCCGCGCGAGCCTAGACACACTCCCACTCTGCCTCGCTCCGTGCGCCTTCTCTCTCATGGCTTTTGGACCCGTCCAGTCCTGCTTCTTGTCTCTGGCCGCTACTCAGCCCAGCTCTCTCTTTCAGACTCTCCTCAGGCCCGTGGGGGTAAGAGGAAGTCTCATAATGGCTTTTCCTGTCCCGTCGCCTTCTCCCTCGGTGCCTCTTTCTCCATCCGAAAGGCAGCAGCACCCTGAGAGAAATGGCTGGCCTGGCACC
>JANHFM010009724.1:48170-58257 GCA_032468115.1 Grayia smithii
ACCCCTCCGCTCTCCCGCTCTCCCCTCCCGCTCGCCTCCTCCCCCGCCTTCCTCCCCGCCAGCCGCTCTCTTCGTTCAGTGGCTCTACTGGTAGGTCTCGCGGCGCAAGAACCGGGACTGACAGCCGGCAACGCAAGCTGAGCGCGAGCAAAAAGCTCCTTGCTAAACCCCCGTCTCGCTCTCTGGCCCCCTCCCCGCTCGTCGCCCGCTCTCCTCTGATTGGTCAGCCGGACAAAAGTTTCTGTGGAGACGGCTGAGCGGCAACGTGACGGACAGAATTGTCCCATTTAGGGATGCTGGGCAATGCGCATGCTGCAGGCGGGCGGCTGCAGGTTAGAGAGCGCCGCGAAGGCGAGGCTAGTCTGAGCTGCGGACGGCAAGGTGGCGCTGGGGAGGAAGGAGGAGGAGGACGAGGCATCTCCACATCCTCTCCGCCACAGCCAGGTGGGGGAAGGGGGAGGGGCGTGTGAGGGGAGCGTTTCCATGGAGACTTGTTCTGGTCTAGCCCTCCCTCCCTCCCTCCCTCCCTCCCTCTCTCTCTCTCTCCTCCCCATCTTCCCTCCCATAAGATCAGCTGACACATTATTAGCTTAGGACCTAATTATTGCTTATTGGAGCAACACTTGAGCGAGAGGGCCAGCTGCAGGAGGCAGTGCAAGCCAGGAAGGGAGGGAAGTAGTTCCACCCTCTCCCAGCCCAGGGAGCTAAGAGTCCCAAGAGGGTCCTTAACTTTCAGGGTTCTAGGCAGCCACAACTACCACCGTGTGGTGCTGCTCCCTTCCCACACATCCCGCATAATTTGTTGGGTGGTGGTGGGAATGAGGATAATAGCATTTACTTAGCGAGGACCAGATGATGCCTTTCCAAAAGAGTCTCCAGTTCACTGACATGGAGGGTTGCTGCTTCTCACTCAGCACACCCTCCCCAGAGCCACTAAGGGCGTCCTTTGCAAAAACAGGGCAGGTGGCTTCCTCTTCAAATGGATCTTGAGTTTCTTTTCATTCTTTAGTTTACTTATTGTCATTTCACCTTGTACAACGGAATTAAATGCCATCTTCAGTGTACATTGTAACTATAAAAATAAAACACAAACTCACATCCTTCACATTCTATACAACTGAACTGAAAACCCCTGATATTGCATTAATATTGCACTATACATTAGAATTCAATATGGTTACTGCCCTGGGCTAGAAGTTGTTTTTCAGCCTATTTGTCCTTGTTTTTATTATCCTGTACTGTCTGCCAGATGGTAATAATTAAAAAAAAAAAGATACCCAGGATGAGATGGATCTTTAAGAATTTTTTGAACTTTCTTAAGGCAGCGGGAGCTATAAAGCTCTTCCACAGACGGGAGGGTGTAATGATCCTCTGGGCAATGATGTTAACCCTCTGGAGCACTGCCCTATCTGCCAGTGTGCAATTGGCAAACTATACACAGGTGCAGTAAGTTAAAATACCCTCTATGGTGCAGTGGTAGAAAGTCACCATCAGTTTTTCATTCGGTAGTTGTTTCCTGAGAAGTCTCAGGTAGTATAATCTCTGCTAGGCCCTTTTGACCAGTGCTTGCAATGGGAGCACCCCAGGTCAGGTCCTCTTTTATGCTAACACTCAGAAACTTAAGTGGCCACTTGCTCCACTCAGTCTCCACTATAAGCTCCTTGGTCTTATCGGTGTTAAGGACTAAATTTTTGTCTCCACACCATGAAAGCAAGTTTCAAAATTCAGGTAAGTTACTTAATGAATTCCAGTTATTGCTGCCAATGGCTGAAGAAAATATCTTCACTGTGGAAAAAGGACTTCCCTTTTGCATTTCATGAAAAATTCTTAGATGTCCCCTGGTAAGTAAGGAGACATTCCAAAGAAAATGCAGTCAGTCAGCTGCTTAGAGACACATCCTTGCACTATGGAGAAGTTTCTATTTGGGTAGCCCAATTCAGTGTTTTGGAAGTTTTTAAAAAATCCATTAGTTTGAATTGTTTCTAAAAAGGGAGCTGTCCTAATCCTTAATATGCCTTTTGTGGCATATTAAGGATTAATCAATGTATCACAGCATAAATTTTTGATCCTCACATATTTACATCATAATGGATTTATTAGTGTTTACAGGACCCCAAGGCTAAGGAGTCACAAAATAATGTTCATGAAAGGGGAAAGGGTGAGGCAACTCTATGTATGCTTATGTGAAAAAAAATAATAGGAAAGTTCAGAGAGCTCAAATATAGAATGACATATCTTTGATGATATGTCATCAGTTACAGATGACAAATATGTAGGCAACAATAACTTAAAGATTTGTGATTGGTTCAAATTGATCATTATCCCAAGGCTTTATTGTACAGTGTATTTAAAGATATTGTTTATATAGAAATAGCACTTAGACTTATATACCACTTCATAGTACTTTACAAGCCTCTCTAAGTAGTTTACAGAGTCAGCATATTTTCCCCCGCAATCTGGGTCCTCCTTTTACCAACCTCGGAATGATGGAAGTTTGAGTCAACCTTGAGTATACATCAGGGTATTTCTAACTGAGATCCAAACCTTTTAGGAATGATGAAGTTAAAATCTACCTGCAACTATTTTATTTTTGCTTTAGTTCCAGATAGCAAACCTCTATAGTAACTAGTTGGTACCACTGATCAAGTTAATCTTTATTAGCTAATTTGATAGCACTGGTGACTAGTCATAGCTAATAGGCTCTTAGTATTCAAAGACAATAGGCTCCAAGCAGATGCCAAATGCCAAAAAAGATGTTAATAAATATTAAGATAGTTACAGAGAAAGTGAAAAGATACACCAAACCACCTTCCTTTCGTTTGCCTGGAATCCATCCAAAAAGACATTGAAGAAATTGCCTTGGAGATGCATAGTAACTTTTCCCAGGGGTGTCAAAGTTCATGGAGATGGGGTAACTCTTTTTTATATTTCACAAAACAGAGTATACACAACACTTGTGGTTGGCTTGGTGATACATCTCAGTGTCTTGGTTATTATTCAAATATATGCCCTACACTCAGGGATATTTTTAAGTCCTTAGCAGACAGTGCTTGAAGAAAACGAGATGATGCATCTTATCAGTAACATGGGAAACCCAAATAGATGACCCTTTGCTAAGGAGATTAGTACATGAGACATTTCTTCAAAAATATATCAGAAAAGTATATATATCCTTTAAATATATAATCATTTTTGCCTATATGTTTGTAATTATTTATATATAAATTAAATATATAATTCTAAGAATGATTCCCAACAGATAACCTACTATAAAGTCATTATAGACTTTAAAAGCATTCATTCAACATAAAAAGGCAACACAAAATAATATATAACATCCCAAACTGACATCCTTGTGATTAACAGGTCAAGCTTCCATGGAAAACTCCTCTGGAGGCTAGCTGTTTTAAGGGACTGGAGTTTGTTTCATTTTATGCCAAACTAAATCCATGGCACAAGAATTTTTGTTTTTTCTTGAAGAGTGTAGAGTAAAACTTTTAATGGATCCCAATTTATTAGTTTGAATATAGTTGACCAAATCTGCACCCAGAGATCCTCCTGAAAGAATGCACTAATCCACTGCATCTAAGATAGTCTGGATCAAATAGTTAAATGTATTTTAATGTTATTGTAATTTTACTATAATTATGCTGATATATAGTATATTACTAGATAGTGACACTATACAAATGGCACAAAATATGTTATTTGCATATGCAAATTATATCATTTGATGCATATGCATTACTTTTGTAATGATGTCGTTACCCAAAGGTCATAATTCATAGAATGGTTCATTTTCAAATTTAAGAGTAACAGATGCCTCTTCCTCAAATGGTCTATTTAAAGAAGATTACATTGTATTCCAAAACCAGGGTAGCACAACAGCAAAAGTCTTTTTTTAGATGTTGGTGGGTTGCTCCCGGTTCGGTCTGGTTCGCACGATCCGGTAGCGGTGACGTTGTCACCGAACCGGTTCTCTGCATCCTGGACCCGGGTCCACCCGCATACCCAAACTTACCTTTTTTTTGTAAAAACCGCAAAAATAGCATTCTGCGCATGCACAGAGCACTTTTTTGAGATTTTTTTTCTGAGAAAGAGTTTCTGCGCGGTAGCAAATCATGGTAGCAAATTGTGCGCATGCATGAAGAGAACCGGTACTAAAGGTAGGTAGAACCCACCCCTGGATGTTACCTGTTAGTAAGTTAGTAAGAAGTCTGAGCGTGGTCATGATGGCACATCAACTATCTAAGAGGATTTCACACAGAAGGAGGTTAAGACCATTCTCTATTGTTCCAAAATATAAACACAAAACAGTGGATTAAGTTACAGAAAGACAGACTGAATTTTAGAAAAAACTTCCCTATTTATAATAAGAGCTGTTTGACCATGCATCTTATTAACCATAAAAGTAGGTCGCTCCTTTTCATTCAGTGCTATCTGGACCACCTCAAATGCTTTCATCTGGATTCCTGCACTGAGCAGGAAATGGGCCTATGGCATAAATGGTCTCTTCCAATTCTATGATTCTAAGCTTGGATTCTAGAGAAGAGTTAAAACCTGGGTAAATTCAAATGAATAAAATTACTAAAATTATATGTTATAATCTAATCCTATTATAATACAATTCAACCAGGGGTGCGTTCTACTTACCTTTACTAGCAGTTCTCTTCGTAAGTACGGGCACGTGGGTGGGCCCAGCTCCTGCCCGCGGAGAACCAGTTCGGTGACGTCACAGCGTTACCGCTACCAGATTGTGCGAACCAGGCCAAACAGGGAGCAACCTACCACTGGATTCAACATATTAATTAGAAAATCATCAGACAAATCAACCAAGAGTTCTCACTCAAGGTGCAAATTGCCAGGCTTAAATTATCATACTTTAGACACCTAACTCTCTGGAGAAGGTTCCACTACTGAAAAAACAGAAGTAGAAAGAAAAGGACAACCAGCAGCAATGTGGATAGATTCGGTTCTAGTGTGATGATTGCCTTGTTGGAAGATCTGAGGATCAGGTTAGGGACAGTTTACCATGGAAAAGATATGCTCACTAAGAGTCAACTTGATGGTACATAATCAGAAACACAAAATAGAAGGTTGGAATAAGAAGATGGAAAGGAAAATTAAAAAAAAAACAACATGAGACCCCAACCTATTTAGGCTGGTGGACACAACTGGCATTTTGAGAATGTATGACCACACAAAATAACAATCATAGGGAACATAATAAAGCACTAGTCTAATAGATTGTTACTTGCCTCCTCCTCTTCTCTCCTTCATTTCCACTTCTTATTATACCTACTTACTTTTGTCTTGTTTCTGGTTGAACGTATTGCCAAGCATTCATAATTTTCACTTTCTAAGAAAGTATAAAAGACTCATTTGGGATTCAAAGCCATTCTTGGAAACGAAGAATGGAAACAACTATGGTGGTTTGAGCACTGCTTTATACCAGTTTTCCATTATTAATTAAACAATATAAAAAGATAGGAAGGGAGATGTTGGCTGTACCTCTAGACAGCACATTGGAACTCTAGTAATAAGCTAATGTACTGGTACTAGACAGTTAGTTGATACTGAAATATGAAATATTTCAAAAGTGAAAAGTAATAGCATAATATACAAAGTTTCATAGAAAATATCTATATGGTTGCTAGGAGTCAACACTGACGATGTAAGTTATGATTTACAAAGCTTAGTTCAAACAGTGTATCCATTATTTTGTTCATTTTGCACTAATTTATTTGCAGATATTTTTTTTATTTTTTCCATATTCATAAACATAACGTAAATGTACAATTTCTCATTTGACATACACATTTTATTTTAAATCAAATAAACATGTTTGGGATTGCTCTTCTACCACTTCATGTTTAATTTACAACAATCCTTTCCTCCAACTCCTCTCTACTTTCTTCTTCCCTCCTCTCCTTTCCCTTCACAACATCCCCTTCCTTTCCCCTACACCTCTCTTCTTCCTCCCTTCTACCTGGAAAATGGAAGAAGGGTTCATGATGAATTTATGCTTCCACTTTCTTTTATTGTTTTTTTGGAGCTACTATTACATACAAACGTTAGAAATTAGATAGTTGCGTACAAATTTTTATCAGAGTTAAATCCACAGTTTCAAGCTGTCTATAACAGAGCTTATTTATTATGAAACAAATTTGTACTGACATTCAACCAGGAAAATGAATAAGAATCACATTTGTTTTGCCACCTTTTCTTTTAACAATTTGTAATATTTTGTAAGATCTCATAAGACATCCCATATTGTTAAAAAGTGGCAGATATATGTACTTTATTGTGATCTCTGTATTGTTGAATTTGCCACTGCATTTGCTTTTCTGGGTTAATAATTTGTTTAAATTACGTTTTCAAAAAATTATTTAATAAGCTATCTTCCTGACTGATCTTCCTGGAATTTTTAAGGACCTTTTTATTTTTTCAATTTTAACTGCATTTTTTAGAATCAACTATTTAAATCTATTTAAATCTATGGATTTGTGTGTATGTATTTTTTTAGGAATAAAAAACAGGATAACTAATCATGATTTTATTCTCTTAATTAGACTTTGAACAGCAGCTCAACTTTTTAAATTTAGCTTAAGAACAAACTTTTTTATCAGTTGGTTTTATTTTGATTTAATACTTTAATGCCATTGTCTTCCAAGAGTTGTCTTTAACTAGGGAAATCATGGAAACTTGTGTTTTAGATTCTAAAAAACCTAATTTCATTGATATGAAATTTGGAAGAGATATCCTATTTGGAAAAAGTAAAAAATAATGTCATGGCTGTATTCAATTCAATTATATATTATTTTTCTTATCATGACTAGAAGGAAGTGGTGTCTACCACTACTGTTGTAGATTTAGATGCACTGCATTGGCCTTTGCTATAAACATTGCTTCCTTGTGGAGTGAAGATCATTAAAGCAACAGGCTATACAGAATCATATTGAAAATGAACATGGCTAGTTATGCAATAGATCTTTTTCCTATCTGGTTGATAAAAGTCTACTAAGAAGTGATGGATTCTTGTTTGCCAAAATTATCACTGGCTCCTTTTTAAAGGGCAAGTTATAATCAGAATCAAATCTCTCAGGTTCTTTTTTTAAAAAAAATCATGACTTTAAATGTAACCACATCTATGTTTCAAATTTCAAATACCTGCTCCTAGAGAAGGTACTTTAATAGGCTGATATACTTAGGAGCTACCACCAACTTTATTATTATTATTATAGGTGCCAATGCTAATTTCAGGGGGGAAAAGAGAGAGAGAGAGAGAAATAACATTCTGGTGATTGGCTACCATCTCCAAAAGATTCTGGGCATAAAACATTAAAATATATAATCAAAACAATTGAAATTATGACAGCAAAGCACAATAGCCTGGAGTAAAATACAATCGTAACTAAAAAAGAACTATGACAGAGGCTCTACAAACACACTAATGCCAGACCCAGGTCTTAAGGATTCCCAGAACCAGAATGGGCATAAATACCTCTGGGGAACTGCTGTTCCAGAGGATATTGGCAGTAACAATGAAAGCATTCTTCCTTGGTCTAATAAGATCACAATTTTTAATTGAAGGGATTTGGAGACACCCCACTCTGTCCAAACATACTGGATTGGCAGAAAAGATAAGGAGATAGGTGTTTCTACACATAACTGGGCCCTATGCCTTGAAGAATCTTTTAGGTGATGATGAGAATTGCATCCAGAAGCTGAATGGCAACCAATGTAGCTTGTGTAGCAGTGATGACATATGGACATAATGAGAAGTGCCGGTTACTATTCATTCAGCTGCATTTATAATCTATCTATTGTCCTGTATCTTTCTTTTGGATATTTATCAGAAGCAACTGAAGAAATACATTGATTACATGCAATTCTTTTTCATCCAGCCCCAGATATGTTTCAATGTTTATGAAGTGCCTTTTCTTAGATTGTGATCAGAGGGACTGAATTCAAATACAACCAAAGCAATGATAAGTCAAAGTTTCAAAGTCTTCAGAGATAGAAGGACACTTTTGAATATTGAAACACAGATTACAGTTCACCACTACCATGTTTCCCCGAAAACAAGACCCAGCCAGAAAATAAGCCCAAGCATGATTTTTCAGGATGCTTGTAATATAAGCCCTATCCCCAAAATTAGCCCCAGTTAAGATCATCAGCCACACGGATACAATTAGTGCCATATTTCCACAAAAATAAAACCTAACCAGAAAATAAACCTAGTGCATCTTTTGGAGCAAAAATTAATATAAGATCCAGTCTTATTTTCGGGAAAACACAATAGCATTTTTACATATCTTCATAAGTGCTAATGAAAAGAACTTCAACCATCACCTTTTATCCTTGATTTAACACTTTACAGGATGTGAAGGTTTTCTTTCTAAAAAAAAAAGACAGCAGTTTTAAGAAAAATACCCCAAAAGTACCTTTTTTTCTAGATAAAGTATCTAAAAGAACTTACAATTTTTTATTTTAATATATATCTTCATCATATTAGTGAGATACTTTATGCCATATCTATTTGTTTTGTTGAGTAATAACAGGAAGTATGAGTGGTGTTTTAAGATCATTTGCATTATTCCAGGATATCACCTGGGGATTCCCCTATTAGGCATATGAGACAACATACTACAAGCATTCCCTGTGTTAACAATGTCTGATTTATGGACCACTTGTATTTAGAAAAAGGCTACCTATTACTAAAAATGGGAAATGGCATTCTTCTTTCTCAAGTTGATGAAGCACTGAAGCCATGCAATGCTTTCAGGAACTGCTGAATATAGTCTGTTTTCAGTGGTTCCTGAAAGTGTGCAGCTTTACCACTTCACTGGTTCAAAGCAGGACAACACCATCTGCCATTTTTAATAATGAGAAGTCCATTTGTATGTATAAGTTCTGTCTTATATTCAAATTCAAAAAGGCAGTTAGGAACAGAATTTGTTCTCAACCTTTCTTAACCTGGAGACTGCCTTTATACAAGTGGAGAGTCTGTTAGAACTACTAGATAGAACTTCCTGGACTGGCATAAAATGAAGCACCTTTCCCAGTTTGCCGCAATGGTATAATTTTGTGCATGCACAAAAAACTTGAAAAAAACTAGAAACAAGCGCTCTGTGCATGCGCAGAGCAGAAAAACGGAGAAAAACGTAACTTCAGGCATGCGGGTGGGCCCAGCTCCTGGCCATGGAGAACCGATTCGGTGATGTCACATCGTCACCGCTACCGGATCATGCGAACCAGGCTGAACCGGGAGCAACCCACCATTGGTTTTATGCAAGATTACTTCAATATTAAGCTACTTTGCTTAATATATTCCCGCCCCCACCAGCTATGAAATATTGAATGAAATGGGGGAGGACATGAACTTGCAAAAGAATTGGAGACTGGGATAGTCCATCTCCCCCTTGCTGTTTAATATTTGCATGAAATCACTGGGATAGGCCATCCACCAGCCTGAGGTGATGCATGATCAATATGTAGATGATAACCAGTTATATCTTTCAACCTCACACTGGGCAGGGGATTCAGAAGAAAACTTGATGTTGCATCTGGAAACTGTTAAGAGTCTTTCTTACTGACAATTGTTAAGTCTGTTGTTATGTGGCAGGTGCTTATCTGTTTAATTCTAAAGTCCCAGACCACTTTAGCTTCTTCATTTTGTATAACTTTCTCTATTTTATGGTCCCACCAGTTCTTGCTTGCAGGCAAATGGTATTTCTTACAGATCTTCCTATGTATCATTGTGGCTGCTTTGTCATGCCATTGTTTGTACTTAGTCTGTCTTTTTGTTCTTCATCTGTAATTTCTTGTAGGCCACTTTGGTTTATCTAGTATTTAGTAGGGCTTCCTTGGTATACTAGCTTCAGTGCATCTTTCTCACTATCCTAGAGGTATTATTCTAATGTCCTTCTTCAACCATCTGGTGTATTTGTAACATTATTGTTGTTATTATTATTACTTAAGATTTAATCTTCAATTCGATTCATAGTCCGTTACTCCCGTGTGACACCTCTCCTGCGCGAGCTGCACTGGCTACCGGTAGTTCTCCGGATCCACTTCAAGGTGC
>JANHFM010009724.1:58357-68481 GCA_032468115.1 Grayia smithii
CCGCCCCGAGTCTTTCGGGAGAAGGGCGGCAAATAAATTTAAATAAATAAATAAATAAATAAATAAATAAATAAATAGTTTCAACCAGGGAACCATGAATATCCTAGACCAGTAGTGTCAAACTCATGTCATCACAGCAGTGTCATGTGATGTATTGGCACATTTTTTCCTTCGCTAAACCAGGCGTGGCCATGTCTAGCACATGACACATTGGGTCCGTGGGCCAGGAGTTTGACAGCCCTGTCCTATACCAAGCTAAATGCAAAAATGCTAGGGAATTCCTAGAAGTTTGGTATTCAGACAAATCAGTCATTAATAACACAAATTATCAAATCATATTTACAAATCATATTTACATTAAAAGAGACAATTCAAAATCTAAGAAGAAAACACAAAGATCAGAATATATCCTCCTCAGCAGCCAACATCCAGATACATAGGCAAATACATGTACAAACAAACAGAAAACAATACCCTAATCAAGGAATTTGTCAAGAAAAAAACACTCCCCTACCAATCCTTGCAGGACAAGCTACTGTTAAAAAACAAACTCTGTACTAGAAATGATGATGTTATAATGCTCCTTGGTTTTTATTACTATAGCTCATACATCCTTTGCATTTTTGACTGTCAGGTAGTGTCATCAAGATAGTGCCGATAATAAATGTTTCTTCTTCCAGTTTTAAAGCCACATTTACCTGTGATTCAAGTTGTTGGTTGTTACCTATAAAGTCCTAGATGGCAGAGGGCCTTGTTACTTGAGGGACTGTCTCCCATGGTATCTGCTCAACCTCTTCAATCTTACAGGGTTCTGGGTTCTTTTCAATTAAACCACAGGTGGGAGAACTATGGCCCCTTTATGACTTATGGACTTCAACTCCCAGAATTCTCAATCAGCCATGCTGGCTCTAAAATTCTGGGAGTTGAAGTCCACAGATCATAAAAGGGCCATAGTTCCCCACCCTTGAATTAAATATGCCATATATTGGGACCCTGGAAGTATGCCTTTTCTGTAGCTGCCCTCCTAAGTTCTGGATAATAGCCCCATCTTTTCTGTTGTTCAGGAGACTGGTTGGTAAAGATGTGGCTCTTAATCCAAGCTTTTCATGCAGACTCCTTGCTTCACTCCGTCTGGTCTTACTACCTTTTATTTTTTATTGATTTCATTGTAATTTTGGGAGGGTGTGGTGTGACACCCTGAGTCACTGAACAGCAAAGAAATTAATACATTATTATGACTGATCACAGTCAATCAGATGTTTAGACTGAATCTGATATTTTCTACCACTTGTTGGATCCTTCTTGAGGACCTGGGATAGGCAGATATTAGTTATATTAAAGGTATCATCACAGGATGTAAGCTGTTCTAAGTAAAGCTTCCTTTTGTAATTGACTGATCATGAATTTGTCAATGCTAATGGTGTTCAAGTGATGCTCCAGGTGTTTTGGGATTGCACCCAAAATGCCTATCATTGTTGATATTATCTTTGCTTTCTTTTGTTTACTGCAGTGGTTCTACTTCTATCTGCAGGTCTTTGTATTTTGTGAATTTCTCAAATTCTTCCTCTTCTGTTCTACTGCCTCTAAGTATTTCAATGTCCACAATCCAGACTTTATCTTTTTCATCAATAATTGTTAAGTATGAAGAGTTGTGTGAAATATATTTGTCTGTTTGAATTCTAAGCTTCAAGAGCACTTTATTTTCTTAATTTTCTACTACTCTATTTTGTGGTCCCATCATTTCTATATCATTATCCTTATCTGTTATCAAGTATAAAATACTAGAAGCCAACAACAGGTGTTAATTTTTCAATTTAGACAACTTTGGAATACACACACACATACACACCACATATAGTCCACAACTTACAATCATTTATTTAGTGACTGTTTATAGCTAGAATGGCACAGAAAAAAATTACTTATGACCATTTTTCATACTTATGACTGCTGCAACATCTCTGTGATCATGTAATCAAAATTTGGATGCTTGGCAACTGGTATGTATTTATGATGCTTGCAATGTCCCAGGATCATGTGATCACTTTTTGTGACCTTCTGAAAGCAAAATCAGTGGGGAAGCCAGATTCGCTTAACAACCATGTTACTAACTTAATAACTGCAGTGATTCATTTAATAACTGTGGCAAGGTAGGTTGTAAAATGGGACAAAATTCACTTAACAACTGCCTTGCTTGGCAGTGGAAATTTTGGACTCAATTGTGCTCATAAGTCCAGAATTACCTTATTAGGATCTAAGTATACCAAAATTCCAGTATGTCTTGAAAAAATTACATCAGTTAAACAATTATGGAATGTAATATCTAATAAAAAAAGATTTCATCCTTTTTCCCATACTAAATTTATGAGGAAAATCAAAAATTCCCAATTTAAAAATTGGGAAAAAGATGATGATATTGAAAAATTGGATGGAAATAGAAATATTACTTTGGACCAACTGATAGATGATGATGATAATGAATTTTTAACATATGCTGTGCGAAGAGATAAATATGATATATCAACTGAAACCCATTGGCAATGTTTGCAGGTACATTTCTTTGGACCAGCAACATATTCAGTTTTTGAGAACAACTTGTTAAATCTTTTAGAATAAAATACCTACAATTAGATGTATAGATATTTGTTATCAATAAATCCATTTGATATGCATATGCTAAGAAATCAACAGAATAAAGAATTAGTTTGTATATTACCTAGATAATAGGGAAATGTCTTAACTTTTATAGCAAGAGGGTCAGTGGACCTCAAATTAGAATTATGTAACAAAAATAATATTAAGAATGTATTGGATTCAATTATGTTTACATAGAAAAAGACTGTCAAAAATAGTATTTTGTTGAAGATGTACTAAGGATAGTGTTTCTTTAAAATACCTCCTAAATTTTGAAAAAAATTAGTGGATTACATAAATATGATTGTATGACAAAAGCTAGCATTTTCAGAGGCTAATGTTCTCTTGAATTACATACCTAGTACTTGTAATTTGACAACTGAACAACATAAATGGATTATCTATGCCCTCACTGTGATCAAAAGATTGATATTGCAGCATGGGAAATGTATGATCCCTTTCACTCAGTGAAGACCTGTTGCGCTAGTCACTTATGAGCAGATTGCCTATAAATGTAAACTTTGTATGGACAAGCATAATTAAATATGGGACTCATGTATACAGAATATAGAAGGTAGATCATTCAGCATTAGATAAATCAAAGAATGATCCTCCAAACCAGTGTTCCAAGCAAACTCTACCTGTTTTGCTTCCTGTGATACGCTGTGTTGATATTTGCAGCCTTATAAGCTAGACAGCATATAGTCAACCACAGAAGCCATGGTGGCTATGCATGCATACACATCCTGTCATAGTCCCATAAGCGCCTGAGTCCATGGAGGAGGATGAGCTGGAGCTGGGGCCAATGGAAGTTGAGGAGGAAGTCCTCGGTCCCTTGGGCTTGGCACGGCTTGCCAGCAGGGAGGAATGGGGGCAGGACAACCAAGTAAGGGGGGAAGAGAGGGCAGTCAGTGGAGATGAGGAACAACAGAGCTCAGTGATAAGCAAGAACCGTCCCCTCCTGATCCCCTAGCATGGAGAGTGGAGAGGAGGCAGGAACAGCGCAGGCTGAGCCAACGACTCAGGAGGAGAGCACCCCACCCCTCTTCACAAGGCATATCTGGGGACTAAGACTTACAGAGATGCTGTGGGGAGGGGGTGTTTTGGTCAGGAACAAACACTGAATTCGTGGAATTTTGCTTTATTCCTTGCTTTGTGGACTAATTGTTTTGGTTTCTTGCTTCATGGATTCATTATTTTGTTCCTTTGCCTCACTGGATTTCTTGCTTTGAAGCCATTGTGCTAACAGTGTTTTGCTGGACTACTTGCAACCAGAGGCTGCTATGTGTGAGCACTTTGCTCCGGGACTTGCCATAAACATGGGAGTATTTGGGGGAAAGTTGGAGCAATAAAGGGGAATTTAAGCTATCAGCTGGCTGTATTGTTTTCGGGCCTTGTCCCGGGTCACCACACATCTGGAAGAAGCTTATGTAACAACTATGAGACCCTGGAAAATAATGCAGCTTTAATGGTTTAAAGGAAGGTGCTTTGTTATGTACTTCTACATGTTCTAAACCATTTCTTTTGAAGGATTTACTCAACCCACAAATCTATAAATAAAACAGACAAGATAAAATTCAACAGAAGTTAAAAAAAATGAGGCCCTGTTCATACATCACACTAAGCCATGATTTGTTTGTCTATTACTTGCAAGCCACAACTAATTGGGTTGCCATGCTAAACCATAAACCAGTGCAATGCTGGGTTCACACAATATAGAAATCCATAACAAAATAGCTACTCTGAGGCAGTACAATGTATATATCTAGCCATTATGCTTGTTTTAAGAAGAGTTGATTATGTGTAGTTTTGAATCCATGCTAAAGTGACAACTGAATACATTTCTTTTAGTTTGTCCTAAAATAGACAATAGAATAGAATGCTCTGTGCCTTGACACGAGTACCAAGAACTGAGCATAGTCAGGCAACTCACTACTTTTCAATACAAGTATAAAAGATTAAAAGGAAAAAAAGGAAAAAATAGAATTACGACTTCAGGCCTTCTTTCTACTGAGTAATTGCTATCTTACACTTTCCCTTCCATCTTCCATGTTCCTGCTTTTTAGTCCCCAAATCCATAAATCATCAGTTCAGTCTTTTTTTCTTTCTGCAAACGGTTCATATAGGCTTCCAGTCTTTAAGAAAAGTATTTATCATTTTTTTCTCTGGCCAAACTAGACAACTTTACCATTTCTACAAGGAAGCACGTTGAATGGCAAGATGTGGCTAAATACACAATTAATACAAAGAGAATTCCTCATACGTAGTGAACCTAACAGTTATTGGCATGTCAGTTTTATGTGTAAAAATTACAAAAAAGGACTTCTTCTCTCAGTATTTACAACAGAAATTTAACAGTTCAGTCAGTTGCATTTACATTTATTAGCTTATATTTATTGGTGCAATAATTGGCCCTGTGCTTTATGAAGTAACATAAAAGCTATTTATATGAACATCCTGACAGTAAATGTAAATGATAATATTTAAAAGTAATAGCAAGTGAAATACTGAGATGAAGTGTTTTCCACCAGAGGGCACTTGAAAATCTTGCATTACACTATTCAAGAATAGAAAATGAAGTTATTACAATAGTTTCTAAACAACATTACTGAAATATATAGATAGGACTATGTAAATATAACTACAGTAAAAAGAAAAATAAACATTTTCTATTCCCCACATTACCTTTTTTTTCCTGCTTATACGCTATTGTTCTATAAATCATCTTTTTGATCTAGCATTTCCCAAATTTGTTGGAATGCAATTTCCATAATTTCCCCAACCACTTCTAAAAATTTTTTAAAAAGCACATCGTTCTTCATTTGCTTTTCTACAATGCAGTCCTGAATCAACACAGAACATCAAAGGCTCCAAACAAAAACTAGTCTGTCTGTTTCCTGTTGCCTTAAACCATACATATTTTATGATTTTGTTATCGAGTCAGTTTCCCTCTACCAACCAACACCTTGAATTGAACTTGGAAATATATTGGTAATCAATGCAGCTCACATAGTAATGGTGTTACTTGTGCTGTATATCTGGCACCGTTTACTTATCCACACAGCTGCATTCTGTACCACTTGAAGTTTTTGAACGTTCTTCAGGGGCAGGTCCATATAGAACATTTTACAGTAGTCTTTTAGTTCCATTGACAATGGTATCATTCTGGATCAACTCTGAGGGTTGGGAACAATTGGCACAGTATTGGGTTGGTTACTTTACTTTCTAAGGGGCTGATCAAGATCCAGTCCCTACTAAGTAAAGTCCCACAGAGTTTAGTGCTCTACCCACTCCTGTTTAGCATCTAATTTAACTGCTGGAGAAGATAATCTATCGCTATGCGGTGAAGTGCCAGTAGTACTCAACTTATGGCCATTCAATCAGAGACTATTTGAAGTCACAGCTGAACTGTTGAACAAGGCACATATGTCCAGACCTAAAATAATGGCCATTGCAGCACTCTTAGGTCATGTGATCAAAATTTGGGCTCTTGGCAGTCTGCCCATAGGGACTTCAGTTCCCTCCACCTGTCTGTCTCCAGCCCAGCTATGCCCTTTTGGCCCTGTGCTCCATGGCATCTGCCACACTAGCTAACCTTTGCTGTCTTCTTGTTCCTGCTGCTAAAGTGTGCCCACCTGGTCCTTTGTGTGAGGTAGTTGCTGGCCATATGAGGCTTTCTTCCTTAGTTGTAAAATTGGTCACATGTTTGGTCACATGAAGATTGGTGTGTAAAATTGGGTTTGGTCACATGATGCCTCACTTAAAAACAGCACTGCTTAATGTTGAATTCTTAGTTCCCATTTGTAGTCATAAGGACTAATGGTAATTCCAATTATTTCTTACCTAATACTGGAATATTTGCTAAATGAGCAATGTGTAGTTTCACAAAAACTCAAGCACTGGTGCATGATTGCTAACAATTAAGTCCTCCAAAAATTCTCCCATGGTTTAAAAAGGTGTTTGCGAATATTTAATAAGTGTTTAACATTGGCTATTGACCTTTTTTCTCCAGGATGTGTTTCAGTAATTAGTAGTAGAAGGCAGAAAGGATTTTATTACAAGAGATCACATATTTAGAGGCTGTTATGTAACACTTAATTCCTTGATTCTTAAACTGATATATTTTGAATTTAACTCAATGATATTGATTTCCAGACTAAATCAGTTGAAAATCAAAGCTGTGGTTATTATTTGGATGATAGATTGGATGTTAACACTTAGATACTTTATTTAAAACAAACAGTAATTCAGTAAATACAGGCAAGTTACAAACTTCTTTTAAAAAGAGCATGAATATATCTTTCTTCATGCCACCTCTTTAAACAGGCCATTAATGAAATTCCTATTTAATTATACACATTATTGCCCATGGAGATCAAAGAAAGTCAATATTCAGAAGCAATGGTTGATATGATTGGAATGTGACAGTTGGGATCCAAAAGGCACTGGATAAGCATAGCACCTATTCAGCGGTGGGTTTCACTTTATGTTACTACCGGTTCGCGTGGGCATCTGCCTTCCACACATGTACCTGTCCTTCCACACATGTACTTTGCATGCAAGCACGCCTTCCACGCATGCGCCTGGACTCAAAAACGTGCCTAAATGGGATGATACAGAGCCTAGGTGGGTGTGCGGGCCCACCCACGATTTCCGCTATGGGTTTGGGCAAACCAGTCCGAACCAGCTGAATACCACCTCTGAACCTATTCCCCTATCATTGCACTGGTTGCCAATAGGCTTCTAATTCATATAGATTTTGCACCTATAAAGCCCAAAGGGGTTTGACCTCAGGGTAATTTGGATCTGTATATACATATAGGAAAGGAATGCTCAGATACTATCCGTGTAATTATTCCGTGTGACATGGGTCCTCCTCTGGAATGATATCCAAACTTTAGGATAATCTGCACCCCCACCCCCAAAGTACATCTTGTCTCTTTCCTATTAGCGTTCTGTAAGGCAGTTAGGACCATCTTGTCTGCATATGGGGACATGCATATTCAATGTACTGGAACTTTTCATAAGTTTTTCTTTTATTCTTCGGAAACTTTCAGGAGTCATTTCAAGCTGGGCAATATTTTTTTTAAAATGTGCAATAAATAAATAAATACATCTAGGTTCTAACTAGCTAACCAGCCATTTCAAAAATATTTTTAAGTATCCTTTTTTGTTTTTAGTCACTTCTAACTCCTGATGATCACTTAGGCAAGTCCATGTGGTTTTGTAGACAACATTTTCAGAAGTGGCTTGCCATTGGCTTTCTTCTGAGGGCTGAGATAGAGTGACAGGCCCAAAATCATCTAGCTGACTATTGTGCCTAAGATAGGACAGAACTCAAGTCTTCACATTCCTAATCTAACACCATAGCCACAAAAATTGCAGAAAATAACTATTTAAATCCTATTTTTTCTACCATGGTAGTCCCAGTAATGAATATCATGGACATATAACAAGTGTCTGTAGATACCAATGCGACATTTTCCTTAACACCCACCATGTAATTAATTTCTTTTACTTTAGATTTTTTTAAATCTGGAAATGACCCAGGTAACAATTTCAAAGTGTGAAAGTTTTCTTATTAGCTTAATCTCAATTCAAATTCTAGCATCTTATCTGATCTGTTTATGACTTTGTTTAGATTATTTTTGACAAATAAAATTGATCACATACCGGTATATACACATACTTTCAGTTGACATTATTATGTGTCTGGCCAATTAGATTGGAGCACTTAAAAGCTAATTACATATTTTTCTTACATTGTTGTTATTGTTGATGAGGATGAATACCCTTTCTCCAAGAACTCCAAATAGTGACACTGCCCCCTGCTCCCAAGAAATTCTTGAGGTATTCAGATAACACCAATTCTCAGACTCATCCTATTAATGGCTGGACAGAGATTTAAGCTTAACAAGCTTGATTCAGATATGGAATTTCATTTTAGTGTGCTTGATCTGGAGAAAGCATCCCATTTTTATATCAGCATTTCCCAATGTGATACATTTCAGGCATGTTAAACAAAAACTCCCAGAATTCACAATAAATAAAGAATGAACATACTGCCTGAAAATTTTGGAGATAATAGGCCAAACCATCTCAAGGACACCACATAATATAAAGATGCTATACTAGCTTTCTTTATTACAGGTATGCAATGTTGCAATATTAGCTTTCTATATTATAGGTATGCAATGTTAAAATGTTGCAAAAATCTAGTGCTAATTTACTTAGCTGTTACTGTCAGCTGACAATACTAATTGCAACTTTCTACCATAAAAATAGATAGGGCAAGTATATTAGGAGTGACTATTGCAATAAGTAATGGATGAGTCAGTTTCTTTTGCATTTTCAGGGAATTGAAATTGAAATCTACAGTGAGTAATATGTAAACTGTTAGGACTGTGCAAAGCCTTGAAGAGACAATTTAATTCAAAGCTGATTCAATCAAATCATCCCTTTTAAGTAAATCTTTGAACTGCATCTTTGAGGCATTTTAAGATGTCAAATAGGATTGGGTGTCTTTAAATATCTTTGGAGAGATCTGAAGGTGATTTAAAGATTTAATTTACTTTCTGGCTTTGCTGTTTCAAATATTGTCATAGTTTTTGTATGTGTCTACAGTATGTGGAAAAACCAAGGAGGGCAAGTCTCTAATACAGAGGTCTTCAGATTTGGGGGCTTTAAGACTTGTGGACTTAGCTAGCTGGAGAATTCTGGAAGTTGAAGTCCGTAAGTCTTAAAGCTGCCAAGTTTGAAGATCTCTGCTCTAATATGACATACTGTAGGTAGGAAAGAGGCTTTATCTAAACATGTGCAAATGGTATCTAGTACTTGACCTGCTCTGTTATTTGTGCCTCAATTTTCCACTAGAATTTCTTTAGGCAAGTTTGTTTGGAGTTAGAGGGAGATTCAGATTCATTCTGCTGCTCTTTTTATTTTTACTTCATTTCCTTTTTCTTTTTTGAAATGCACACTTAGTGCAGTCCTTGTTAATCTCTATGTCCAGATGGTCTTTAGTTCTTCTTGTTTAGTCGCACTAAACTTTCATGTAATGTACTATATACAATAGCAATACCACAATATCTCCAAGTTTTTTTATAGTTACACAAACAGCATGTAACATATTAATGTTACCAGTTCTTTAGAACTTTCAGATACCGTAATATGCATATGCAGACAAATTTCTTTTTGTCCTGTAGTTGCCAGCTATTTACAGTCCAGATTCACAAATATGCTAATAAATAGGGCACAGTTATTATAACCCAAACTCATAGAGCTTTTTTTAGACCTGACCTTTTCCTGGCCTTTGAAATAAGAACACAATATTGGTCTTGAATTCTTTATTGGCAGAACACTGTTAGACTTTTGTATTTCAAATATAGGAAAGGAGAAGGTGAGATAGTGTAGTTTAGGTACCGTATATTCCGGCGTATAAGACGACTTTTTAACCCATTAAAATCTTCAGATAAGTGGGGGGTCATCTTATA
>JANHFM010009724.1:68581-84246 GCA_032468115.1 Grayia smithii
AGCCAACCATGCTGGCACAGGAATTCTGGGAATTGAAGTCCACAAGTCATAAAAGAGCCATAATTGCCCACCCCTGCCCTAGGGATTCGAACCACTGAACTGCTGACTTTCGATCGACAAGCTCAGCATCTTAGCCACTGAGCCACCATGTTCCTTTACGGTATATTAAGCTATTGTTTTTGTTACAAATTATTTTTCATATTTTTTTTTTATTTCAACTTTATATCCCACCCTTCTCCGGAGACTCAGGGCGCCTTACAATTTCTTAAGCACAAATCAATGGGCTTAACAATACCTTCATTCCTTGTATATGCCTGCTTATTAGGGCTTTTGCCCCCACCCCCCAGTGGCATTTTACAAAGTCAGCTTATTGCCCCCAACAATCTGGGTCCTCATTTACCTACCTTGAAAGGATGGAAGGCTGAGTCAATATTTACTTTTAATAATTGTTGTTTTAATTAATCTTTACCATGAGCCCTTTTATTTGCTGGGAGTTCTTATAGTCTTGTAAACTGCCATCCATCTATATTAATAAACTTGTACAGAAGGAAAATAACTGATCGTCTGAATCATTCCTTTTATTCATGCGTGGAACAGACCAATCCCTTCAATATTTTAGGGACCCTTGGTCCTACAAGTTCAGGAAGACTCTTGAGGGAAGGTGATCATTTTCCACAGGTGCAATTCAAAACAACTTTGCAAGGAAAGGATCTTGGACTGGCACCTTTTGACTTAAATGCTGCTTTTCAATCTGGGGCTTCCTCCCTGTCAGGAAGCACTATATGGGAAATCAACCAGACACTGAATCCTGGAAGAAATCATAACCAGCAAAAGGATTTTTTAAAAAATACAACACATAATTCAATTTTAAGATTTTCTATCACAAGATGTGGAGATGGCTACCAGCTTGGCTGGCTTCCGAAAAGGGTTGGATCAGTTTATGAAAATCAGGGGGGTTAATGACTGTTTGCTTTGATGGCAGCATTACTGCCCTTAAGGCCACCTGCTGGGAGACCTGTGAGCTTCCTTGTGCAGTTGGTTGAGCACTGTGAGGAGACTGCTCAAATAGATGGGACAAAGATCCTGTCTGACAGGATATTGCTTATATTCATATACTGTTGCCTGACAATAAGGTGATTGGATTTTGCCTCCTGCCAGTTCTTGGCAACACACTCCCTGAGAAATGCTTCTGTGTTAAATTGGCCACAACTCTGACCTTAAGACACCCCAGCTCCATATATATATATATATATATATATATATATATATATATATATATATGTTTTCCCCATTAGGAAGTTAGTGATGTTTTACAGTACAACCAAGGCAGCCTAATCTTCCATAACTGTGCAAACTTTCTTACTAATTACTTTTCCCCTCCTGCAAAAAGAGTCAAGACAGGATTGCTATAAAAAAGAATCTTTTTTTTACCAAATATATATATAAACTGTATATATTATACATCCATATAAAAGAACAAAAATTCAGAACCGTTCCGGTAAATTATATATAAAAAATTAAAACATAAAAAAACATTTCATGTCTGTCTCTGAGATGACTCAAACGTGACTTTGGTCCCCCTGCCATTCAGGAGGAACCGAGCACAGCCCCCCACAGAGGGCAAGGAAGGCAGACGCTGCTCATAAGCCAGCATCTTGGAATGCAGCAGAATTATCTTTGGCCCAACCACCAATCTCTTCCATTATCTGGTGGTCAGGGAAGAGGAAACAAAAGATGAGGGAGTTTGACTTGTGCGTGCAGATGAATCCTGAGCAATATCCTGGAAAGTTGGAGATATCCTCTTATATACAGAAAACTGAAATAATATAAAGTATAAAGAAGGAGACAATTGCTATGTAGCTAATAATTCAGTACCATTGGAAAGAGAGATGAAAAAAGATAAAATGTCCTCTAGGTAGAACAACAGTATCTCTACCACATGTATAAAAGTAAAAAAAAAAGTTTCCCTTTTAGACCCATAAAGACACACATACAAAGACTTATGAAAGTAATCACTACAGCTGCCCCACCCACCCAGATCTGGAACCTGGGGACTCATATTATCTCCTTTTCGCTTTCCTTCCACAGAAATAAAATCGGAGCATATTCTCATCCCCCGACTTTTCGGTCAGGGTGCTTCCAAACATCAGGCTTATTTATGTGCATTTATGTACATGCTTTCGGTTCCCTCCATTTCTTCTTGTCACCTGGGCAGTTGTCCAGTGCTTCAGAGACCTGGAAATAAGAGGAAAAGGGTTTTAGTCTCTCACTCCGATCTCTGAAGAATAGATCACACACCCTCTTCATTATCCTTTGGGGGTTCCCAGCTTTCCTGGGGATATATGATTCTGCCTCTTCACACCATACACACAATTGAGATTTATCCATCAGCACCCATGCATGTTTTTTTTTCTATGTCAGACTTTACATGCCTGCCCTAGCAAATGATATATTTGAAGACATGGAAACTACAAAACATCTGGCAATTCAAACCTCATGGAGAAATTGTGAGAAGTCCTATTGTCATTATAATCTTCAATGAGGGGTCCTTGGTGCTCTCCGAGCTTGGCTGTTATCTTGCAGATATGTCATCACCCAAAGTAGGTAACATGTAGTAAAACAACTACAAGACAACAACCAAGCTCAGAGAGCATCAAGGATCCAACATTTCAACCCTGAGTGACAAATATTCCCCTTTATTGGTAGCCTTTAATAACATTACTTGGAAAAGAAGGAGACATTCTGAGAAATGTACAGATTACTGATGCAATTCAAAACCACCCCAATAATTCTCCCTCAGTATCAAATTTGGCCTTCCATCATGCAACTCACCATCTTGAGAAGAGCCACTTAATGAGAAAAACTGCTCATTGTCCCAGGCATGTTGCAAAGAGAGTTTGAGGCACGATTGGTTCAAAGAACATAAGTGGACCCAATAGCTAACAGCCCCAAGAAACCAACCATTCACACCAATTACTTTTTAAGCATAATCACATTCAGACTCGGAATAAGGGTTCCTGCCAAGGTAGCCCATTTTTGCTCATCGATAGTTGACTTTTTCTAACATACTGTCGCTGACCTCCAAACAAAACCTTGTTCCCCATCCCCACTTACCACTCGGTCGTTCACAAGCTGCCCCTTCCTTCTCATGGGCCAAGTTGAACCGATTCTGCTCTGCAGCCAGTCCATTAGATTCAGGGCTGCTACTTCGCAAAGGGCTGGCGATACCCTCTGGCTGCATTTGGAAAGCCATTTCTAGATGCTCCTGGGCTACCCTCAGGTGCTTACGCAGTCGCTCCAATTCGTGGCTGGGGAGTCTTGATGCCACAGGGTAACGCCCGGCAGCCATGTTCTCTCCCCTGTAACCCAATTTCTCCTTGGCCAATTGGCCCTTGGAGGGATGTTTCTTCAGAGAGTGGTAGGTTGGAGGTGCAGAGGGATGCTTTTGAGCATACTGGGGCTTTGGGGGCGGAGCATCGTCCTTAAGGCCACGGAGTGCATCCCGGATCCCTCCACAGCCCAGGTGGAAGAGCTCACAGATATTGAGAAGCAGGCAGAGCCCACTCACAGCATACATGATGAGGAGGAAGATGGTTTTCTCAGTGGGGCGAGAGACAAAACAATCCACAGTGTGAGGGCAGGGGCTGCTTTTGCATATGTAGGAGGGGTTAACCTCAAACTGGTAGAGCATATATTGCCCCATCAGAAAGCCCACCTCAAAGGCCGAGCGGGCCAGCAGCTGCAGCACATATGCTGTCATCAAACCATCCTTTTTGATGCGCCGGCGGCCATCATGTTTCTGGCTCTCAGGCTCCTTCACCTCCTTCTCAGGCTCAATCTCCTCAAAGATCATGGGGTCCTCCTCCCCATTGTCCTCTGCCTCCTCATAATCACGGGCAGCACCATGTCGCACCACAGGTGCCCGGCTTTTTCGAGGAGGTTGTCGTGAAAGTCGATGCAGTGCGAAGCCCAAGTACATCACCGAGGGTGTGGCTATTAGAATGATCTGGAAAATCCAGAAACGGACATGCGAAAGGGGGGCAAAGGAATCATAGCAGACATTTTCACAGCCTGGCTGCTGTGTATTGCAGACAAACTTGCTCTGTTCATCGTAGTAGATCGACTCGCCACCGACAGCAGTCAAGACAATGCGGAAGACAATCAACACTGTCAGCCACACCTTTCCCACAAAAGTTGAATGCTGGTTGATCTCCTCAAGGAGGCGAGTCAGGAAGCTCCAGCTCATTTTGGCTCAGCGTAGGCCTGCAGCCAAGATACAGAATAGGCAAAAGGTTAAACTGAGAAGTTTGTCAGATTATTCCACTCTAGAAGTCAGGGGAAAGGTCCCCTCCTCACCCTTCTCCATCCACCCCTGAAAGCATAAAGCATTAGGAAAAACTGAAATAATAAAGTATTGAGATAAGAAAATAAAAGGAAAACACTAAAGGACATAAACAGAGCAATCTTGGAATGATAGCAATAGGGAGAGCCAGCCTTATGACCTGTACAGGACAAAGATATTATTTTTCCCTTCTTTTCCTTTCATCTCTCACGGCCCACAATAATAAGAATTAACTGCAGAAATGTCAGAGTTGATGAATCTCAAGAAAAATGCTCGGGGTGATGTCAGCAGAGAAAGGGATTTATGAATCTTTGATCTGTGACCTTCTTTGACAAAACGCAACTCCAGAAGACTTTATTTTAATCCATAATAGGGATGAAACAACAGCACTTTTCTAATGTTGCATGACATAGATCCCCAGGAACACATGTGCCATCCTACCCCAAAGGTGCCTTCGTCACCAGCACTTTCTACCACATGCCCAGCCCCTTCTGTAAATATCTGGAGGGAAATAAATATCCAGCCTTTTCTGCTACTTTAAAACTTTAAAACTTTCTTCCTTTTAACAAAACTACATAATATAAGCGTCATGTCATCCAAAACAGTACTTGTTTGTTTATATTTTATTGTAAGCAATAACAAGGTTTTTTTTTCAAATGCTAGGAAGAAAACTTTCCCAGGAAATTCAACAGTTTCAGATTCTGAACTTTTCCTTTGAATCCTCATGGGCTTCAGAACATGCACATGAACTAAAATACTTGCTCTCTTGTTTCTTGATTTCAAGTGCATATTTTTCAAAGGCAAATACCATAAATTCCGGTGTATAAGACGACTTTTAAACCCATTAAAATCTTTAGATAAGTGGGGGGTCATCTTATACGCCGGGTACTGACCTTGCAAGATGCATGGCTGGCAAACTCTTTATTTTAACAGGAAAAGTTGGGGGTCGTCTTATACGCCCAGTCGTCTTATACGCCGGAATATATGGTAATCACCATATGATCCATTCCTAATCCATTTATCTTGTTTTCATGTGTGTGTTTTTCTTGTGGGTGTATCTTTGGTTTCTCTTCTGCATTATTATAACTTGTAAAATTTCTCCCAAACTCCTTAGAAGTGAATCATCTTGATCTCTAGCAATATTTTTTCACTTTTAATCAAATTCATTGTATATTTGTTTTCAATAATTTGACTGTAGTCTTCTACCCTGTCTTGATATGTTAAGATACCTTTGGGGCCAAAATATCAAATTAATCAGTAAGAACTGACAGTTGGTATTCAAGCTGGTTGTTTCAAGCAACAATAGTCCTTTGTTTTGAACACCTAGCTAAAGATGTTTCAAGATGGTTACTATCTCTCTAACTAATATTTCCTGTTGCCTTGTAAACATGAGACCTTGTCTAGATTAAAGTATATGTGTCCCATATTTCTTTATTTTGCATCTACTTACATAGCATCAGTAGTGGGTTGCTCCCAGTTCTATCCGGTTCTTAGAACTGGTAGTAAAACTGGCAGGAGGCTGGCTCCACCCACCCCTAATGTCACCATGGGGCGAATTGTGCATCTGCATGTGTGCTCCCATTGTGAACCGTTAGTAAAGGTAAGTGGAACCCACCCCTGATTGGCATATATCTTTCTATGTTAGAGATGGGAAGTAAATAATTCTCTCCTCCAAAACTGAAGATTTATCTTCTCAAATATCTACATTCTTCAAAGGTTTTGTAGATTTTTTTTTCTTTTTAGTGCTACTTTGATGCAGTGTTTCATTTTCATAATTGTTCCTCCAAAAAGACTACCGTATCTGGGCTATTAAAATCTGACAGCAAGACATAGCCAAGCCTATTTGCAGTCAAAATATGCTAGCCTTATAACATATTTAGGAAATCAATGCAAGAAGCCACCAAGTATGTCTGAAGAAAAAATACACTTATCACCAATAGCTCTGATTTGTCTTGTCACTTGGGGTGAGATGGGGCAGGGGCAACACTGACCAGAATTTCTTATTTGCACCCTTTTTGGAAAATCCCTAAATTTCAAAATCTGCCTTGTTCATCTAAAAAAATCAATTTTGGCAACATTTTTAATCTAATGCTGGTAAGAGGATTATTAATAATTTCCTTTTATATAAAAATAAGCATTTAAACATGTATAACTTTAAAAACTTTAAAACAGCAGCATATTGCTCAATAACTATTGTCTTTATGATACGCTCATAAAGGGCAATTATTACTGCAATGTTATACAATTCAGTCACATATAACAAATGTTATGGACCTTTGATGCTTTTTGGAGGAAAGCAGATAAGGAGCTGTATTAGGAGCCAGATCATGTTAACTATTGAAGTTTTGAATCATGACCCAATTAAATATCTTATATTTTTACCCATAATTGTTTAACATACCCCACCAAAACCTGGACTAAGAATTCTTTATATATATATATATATATATATATATATATATATATATATATATATCTGATGTAAGTTTTATAATGTTCAGGTTAATGTTATAGTCAAGACTTGATATTTGTTAGACTGCATAATAAGTAATACTTTAAAATGGGGGGGAAAGCCATTGCTATTGTTGTTGGGTTTTTTTAATCTCAGTTTTTGCTAGGGCCATCAGATTTGGGCTGCAGAAATCTAGGTGACCACAAAGACAGTAAAGACAAAAAGAAAATACTGCCACAGTTGTTATTCAAAATTTTGCCTAAAATCCGTTATCCACTGAATAGAGATGCTTACACCTCTACTTCCTTCAGAATTCATCCATTCTTAAAAAGAAGTATTAATAGCAGATTTTAGGATTCTCATTCTGTCCAGCTGTTTATTTTCCCCATATTACTTACCATTGAGGTTCAAGAAGAACATGGTTGATAATAACAGATTGCTGCTTTATGGCAGTAAGCCCAAATACATCTATTGTGGGGGTTGGAAGGAGGACATTCCCAAAATGGGCCTCAATCTTGAGGGGTTCGCACATCTTCCTTCAAAATTTTAATAATAATTCTTTTCCACTTCATCCCTCAAAGTACAGATTGCTTGTCTAGGATTTTAATATTTATCTTGACATTTTGGACAGATGAAAATATTTACTATAAATATATTCTGCAGTTTGCAGTGAATTGTATATTTTAAAACAGGTTACATAAATTATTTATTTACTGTCAATTTTTAGCAAAAATAGCACCAAATGTTATAGACATGGCTTCCCTTTTACTTCTTCATCATCACCTATAGCCCAATATGAACACTAAAAAAATTAAAGGAAAATGTTTATCTCTTTTTCTTCTTCCAATGGTGGGCAATAAGCTTTTGTCTTTCACTTTTTCCTCAGCTGGGTTCGGAGATATAACAAGGGCACTGTATTCCCATACTGTCTATCCATCCTTAAAGGAGGAAGTTAAATGTCACTCAGCTTTAGGTCAGGATCATTCTATCTCTAGTTCTCTGGTGATCATCAGCTTTTAAAAGTCCTTTAGCTAATTACTGTTCCTAATGTAGCAGTGGGAGTCCACTGGAAGTAATCACAATTACTGCAAATATCAGAAGGGCAGCAGAAGGCCTTCCTCTGTCCATGGTAGAAGACTAGCTTTGTTGAGAGATAAAAGAAATGCAGGCAGAGGGGGTCTGAGCTGCATTAAGGACATTGCCTGTTGTTCAACATTGGAAAAGCACTAGTGCTGAAAGTGCTGCTGTGGCTCTCTTTCAGCACTAGCAGCTGCCAGTGCTGGCAACCAAAATAAATGACTTCAGCTTCCTGGAAGGCTGAAGGAGAAGGTGCACGATGGGAGGCCAAGAAAACAAACATAAGCATTTCCCAAAGAGCCCTCCAGATGCTCTACAGAGACAATGACTTTGCTTTCCTTCTACCATCAGGAATGTGTGTCTTTGAAAGGAAGTAGCCATTAATTGAAACACAACCAGAGTGCCACCATGTGGCACTTCTTGTATGGGCTCCTGTATACCAAAAATTGCCAAGTTGATTTTTTACTTTTTTTTTTAATTCCACCCTTTCCCTAAAGTCCTCAAGACAGCATACATAGATTATCTCCCTTGTGTTTCATGCTCACAATTGTGACATAAGGAGAAAAAGAGATCACACAAGGATTTGAACCTGGCCTGGGGAATGGCTTAAAAGGACATTATAAAAGAAGAAGGACAGAAAAAGTAGGGAAGGATGAAATAAAGGATTCCGGTGATGTTAGTTGTCCAACAGTCTGGCTTCTCATTCATATGTGTTTTCCCCCTAAAAGGGGGAAGGTGGAGAATAAAACATTAATGCAGCTGAAAAGCTTTTTATGTCCTTATTTTATCTATATTCCAAAGATGTTTTGAACAACTTGTCCATGTTTCAGGAATTGTATATCAATATTTAAATTTTGTTTTAAGAAAAAAGAAACTGGAGAACAATTGTAAAAATGAATTAAAATGGTACAGAGTATTTGCTTAGGAATAAACTTAACCAAGAAGATCATACTGAAGATAATGGCATCTACAACTTCATGATGGGAATTTATCTAGTCATTTCACAGGGCAGAAGGAGCCACCTTCTTAAAAGGCAGGCAGGCAGGAAGAAGAAAGGCTAAATATCTAGGAAAAACCCTGATATGGGTGTGAGGATTACCTATTTTAATTGGAATATGAAAGATTTCCAAGTAACAATTCACTAGTAATTTTGGCTTGGCAACATAACTTCCAAGAAGGCTTATTTCTGCTCTGAAACAAACTCAAGCAGTGTATAGCAACCCTAAGCAGATATTAAAGATTTATATACACACAGATATACACACTTATTAGTATTTCTAGATTTATAGCACTTCTGCTTTGGCCATTCTCTTGTCCAGGAGTTTGAAAATGATGTCACCCTTGCAGTAAGTGCACTGTGTTGCTAGATTTTGCTGTCTAATTGTTTTAGATGAAATGAAAAAATTGAATCAAACTGGTTGTGAAGAAATACAAAATACAAAACTGGTTGTGAAGAAATACAAAATGGAGGCATGAATGGTCTGCTATATAATATCTACTAATAGGCTTCCCAGAAGCATGGAATGAGCCACTGTGGGAACAAGGATCTGGATGAGTTAAGCCTGTGATCTGACTTGGTGGGGTTACTCTTAAAAACCAAAATCAGTAGGCAGTCCTATAATTGCTGAGGGTTTTATTTCCTCTGTGTTTTGTAATGAGCGTTAAATGGGTTCCTTGTCATTTTTAAACTTATTACCTGTTTAGAGGGTTCCACTGTTTGTCATGTTTTTCCTCTCCATAAAATCTTTACTTATGCTGCTGGTTTTCAATTATTAAGCCTGAAGGGGATCTTTTAAAGGCAAAAAGACGGTTGGGGCAGACATATCCATGAGAGGGTTAAAAAAAATCAATATGGCAACCATAACTGCATGATTGAAGCCCCATCCCCCTTTTTAGATGTTTTACATATAAAAATGGATGGATCTTCTAATGTGTTAGCAGCATCTTGATTTTTCTGACACTCCCACCCTCTGACTACTGTGATTTGGGGATTGCATAATATGGATTTCAGGTTACTCAGGCAGTTCAGGTCTCAAAGTCAATTGCTCATAAATACAGAATCTAACTCAAGCAAGTGAATCTTCACAATAAACTGTGAAGCGGTATTTTGGTAAGTTATTTAAGGAAGGAAATAGCTTTATATATGAATAGGAAACTTTGAGAATGACCGTTAAAACTTTGTTTCAGTAAAATAGTTCCTACTTATGCTAGATGAAACAAAAGGAATGGAACATTCTATTTAGTATTTGATGGACTGATTAGCAAGCAAAATGATATTGTAACTTTGCCTTTAGAGGTGACCTTCTCCTTGAATTGGCTAAGCCATACCTTGGCAAAGATAATTCAGGTCTTCATGCTTGCTTAGTCCTCCCCATTTCCTCTGCAGAGGATGTCTTTTTATGTTACAGTTCCCATGCTGTAAACTGATAGCTTCAGAGAACTGAACTGAGACCCAATGACTTATTTTACTGATGGCCACAGGCAGGACGTGAATCATGGTAGCATGCTGAGATGCATCACAACTCTAAATGATACAATTTCTAGTTTTGAAATTGCTTCTAAAAATGTTTAGCATCCAAACAGACCATTAAAGGTTCAGCTCAAAATAGAGGGAATGGATTATGGATTCTGTTGTGATTTAAAAGGGCAAAATTAGTTTCATCAATTTAGTTCCAACCAGCACTTTAAAAAAAGCCATCAATGTTTTTGAAATACAAAAAGAGATAAAACCATCTAACTCCAGGAGAAAGTGGGAGACTATAAAAGATTCTAATAGAAGAAAATATGTTCTTATCTCATATAAATTATGGAAGCTGAAGTGGCACCTGTAACCATTTCTGGATGACATTTCTTTATCAGTATAGGATTCAAAGAGTTGTGTTGTGTACTAATGAAAAATAAGGCTCATACCACATTGGGCTTAAATTAAAGCTTACATTCATGTCCCCTTATTTAGATCTCTCATTAAATGTAAAAGGACACATTTTTTTTCTTTTAAGATCCTATGCCATGGACAAGCTATGGTTTCACAAAGAACATTAATTCTTTAAGAGAACTAATATTCTTAAAAAGAACTTTAAGAGAGCCAATTTGGCACAGGTATAAAGCACTAGGCTAGAAATCAGGAGACCATGAGTTCTTGTCCTCACTATCCATGAAGCCAGTTGTGTGACTTTGGGCAGTCACACTTTCTCAGCCTTAGGAAGGAGCAAGGCACTTCTGAAATCTTACTAAGAAAACTGCAAGGGAATTGTCCAGGCAATTGTCAAGAGTTAAGACTGACTCAAAGGCACACACACAGGCACACACACAGGCACACACATACAAATTAGTTCTTTAAAATTAAAATTAATCTTAATAAAACATTGGCAGTCCCATTCCCTCACTGTATTTGAACCTACTTCCTTGAAATCATTTTATCTAATAAATAAGCTAACTAACGATAATTATTTTTCATAGGATCTGCATTTGAAAGAGAGACAATCTAAGAATTCCAGGACTATAAACTTCTCAGTCAGACAAACAATCCAGAAGCAAACAATATTATACCACTTCCATGATATGGCAATATATCTATTCTCCATACAAAAATTACCTGGAACTGAACTCAGTTCAAAACCATTCTGCCTTTTTATACCTTGGACATTAAATATTAGTAAACATGCTTGTTAGTTCTGAAAACATAACTCAATAATTCAAAAGAATAATACTAAAGTAACACTATTATTCAGCGATGGGTACCCTATTGGAAAATCTAAAGGATCAGGTTGGGATAGAGATTGTTCTTGAGAAATAGGAATGCTAAAATTCAGCACTGACCAGATTGCACATACTCAATCAAAAATACTATTATTAAGACTAATTCAAGGAAATCAAGTTTTTAGGTACTCAATAGGCTAATTTATCCTCAATTATGACAATAGAACTGTCCTGGGATCCCCTCTCCTGCTATTATAAGTAAGGAAGTAATTGCAAATGGAGTTTTACTGTGAATTAGCAGTAAAGTTTTGGAAATAGTCTTGGACTATAGCCATTACATGGCATTGAAATTCTGATACTATAATCCTCAAAAATCTCTATCAATCAATTGTCCTGGCTTCTAGCTTCAGAAAATCTGGTTTCTACTTTTATAATAAAACTTGAACATGACAGCCTAATTGGTGCTTTAGAGGCTATAATATGATTTAATGGGGTGGGACAATAATTTTTAAAAAGTATTATTCAGAAGGATGATTGCCTTCTAAAAGCTGTAATAAAATGTATCAGTGATTTCCATCGATATTTGTTAGTAGTTCATAATATGCCTGTGGGATAATTGGAAAAATGGGATAAATGTTTCTGTTTTTAGCTCATTGCTTTTGTGCTATTTTGATCAATATTTTACATAGCTGGGTACCTTATTAAAGAGATTATAGAACCCAAGTGTCAAATTATTTTCACAAAGAAAAATTTTATAACCATAATTTTATGTTCTTTTTCAAAAGATTTTAAGGTGGAAATTTTTCATTTTGTTACAAATTTCCTTAGCTAGCAGGGCATTGCTAAACTGCAATAATAGTTTTATTTAGTCAGCTACTAGATAGGAAGCCTTCTGCTGATTTTATCTGTGGCAGTACAATGTTATCTATTCCAGAGTTACTTGGAATTAAAATATTTTCCTGAAGATTTGTTTATACAAAGCAACTGTATATGACCGTGTTAAACAAAATGTGTTAAAATCAGTTCCTACAACAGAGATAGAGAATTGCACAGCTAGTCTTCAATTTACAACACAATTGGGCTGGAATTTCCATTGCTAAGCAAGGTGCTCATTAAGCATGTTACATTCCATCTTACCCTTTTTGCTATGGTCATTAAGTAAATCACTGGCATTGTTAAATGAATCACATGGTTGTTAAGCAAATCCAGATTCCCCACTGACTTTGCATGTTAGAAGCCCCCTGGGAAGGTTGCAGATGATAATCACATGACCCTGGCATGCTGCAACTATCATAAATACATGCCAGTTGCCAAGTGCCTGAATTTTGATCACATCGCCACAGAGATACTGTTATAAGTGCAAGGACCAATTGTAAGTAATTGTTTTCAGCACCATCATAACTTTTAACAGTTGCTAAATGAATGGTTGTAAGTCAAGGACTACCTATAGTCAGTATCCATAGTCAGTATGAATAATAAACAGAGATGTTCCGAAGGGTAGTTAAGCAACATCTGAAGGACCACCACTGCCTATGTTTCATTATGGAATAGTGGACAAAATATCACAAGTTCTGTGACATTATTGAACGTACATATGCATTAAGCTAGTCCTGAAACATATTTTTCTTACAGGCTAAAAGAATTATGATAATTATGAATATAGATAATTCTTCATTTATCTGTTTTGAACACTTCAATTACTATTTCCAGATATTATTTTCCTCTGTGAGGAAGATGGGCTGTTCTTAAAATAGACAGACAGATAGATAGATAGATAGATAGATAGATAGATAGATAGATAGATAGATAGATAGATATAGATACAGATACAGATACAGATACAGATACAGATACAGATACAGATACAGATACAGATACAGATACAGATACAGATAGATAAGCTTTTCTTTAAAAAATACTTCTCTTCCATGCCCAGTTTTAAATTACAAATTTCTGTTTTAGCATTTAAATAACAATAATTTTAAAAATTGATTCCTTGGAAAGATGATGAATACTTTGTGATGAATAACATTAACATGAACTATATATAAAAAGACATGTCCTATTAAAAACTAATTTTCTGTCAGTTTAATAATGATTTAGTACAATTTTATAATATCAAAAACATATTACAGGATGTATTACTTTGTAATACACTTCAATGTACATTTGAATGGTACTTCCCCAAAAATTTTTACCACTTATTTCTCAGCTGAATTAAATGGATGTGATAACATATATTTGCGCCAATAGTAACACTCTTGTCAAAATGAAAAGTAAACTTAAACTTAATTTAAAAGGTGTGATTACAATTTTACTGTCATGAATCCAGCTGAATTTTCAGCTGGACTGCGTTCCAAGTTCACAATTTTGTACTTAATAATATAGGCAAAGTGGAAATGTGTTTTCTGGGAAAGATGTGCATTTTTACAAATCTTGAGGTTATTCAAAGTCATCACAAATTTTCATACATTTGTATATTCAGGAATTAACATATCTAAAAAATAATATTGGAAGCAGCCCTTTGCCCTGTCCTCAAAACACTGTTTGGAGCCCACTAACAAGTTGGAAACCAATCTTTAGCTAAGTCTCCTGATAGTTCTAGATAATTGGCTAATATCTCAATCAACTTAAACACACCATGATTCACTTCAAATGTTTTTTCTATAGGTAGCGAGTACAATCTATAGACGATTTTTTTTTGTATAACCTTTAACTTTAATGCAGTTTCACTTTTCATAAAATTACCTTTCACAATGTTCACATGTCCTGTTATATTGTGCCATATATAAGGATTCTAGGACCCACCTTATAACTCCTTACCTGGTAAAACACCTAGGAAATGTTTATCTTTTTAACGTAATGGTCAGATTAATATGGTTTAGTTTTCTTGAATGAAGCCAAATTGCCTGTAAAATTAGACACAGTCTGATGAATCTACTACCACTGAGGAATCTGTTACCAACTGTAACATTCTTATCCTGTTTTCTGTTTTCATTCTTATTTTACTTTTAATGTGTTTTATTTTCAGCTCTGGCCTGTGACCATAATAAACTCTGTCTATCTGTCTCCTCACCAGCCCTCTTTTCTGCAATTTCCAAGGATAAGTTGTGATTCATAGTTGTCAAACAGGGATCAGTGATTTTCAACATTAAAAAAGCCTTTGTTCTCTCTGGCTCTTATTTAAAAAAAAAACAAAGTACATTGTAATATGCAATGATGAAATCTGTGCTAATGAGGGAAATCTTTCAGCAGAAATTTCAGTGGGATTCAATGTTAAATAGTAAAAGCTGAAGCTTTTGTCACTAAATATTAATTGACCTTCTTTTCATGACTTATACTTCATTCCACCAATTAGCTGAAGTCATAAGAAAACAATTAATATTTAGGAGACATTTTGTAAGCCACTCAAAGTTATGAAACTGGCAGCCATAAGTAAATATAGATACAAATAGATTAAGATGTAGATATAGTATGTGTGTGTGTATGAAATTCAATTATTAACTATCCAATTAATATAAAAAATTAAGCATATAAATGAGTATGCAGTCCAAATTCCTAATGAGTCCTTCAAGGAAATATTTCAGAGGCAGAATACCCTTGTGAATATAGGAGAATTGAGATTGTCATATTGTTGTAATTGGGAATATTTTTGGCCTTGTAGTATCAACCCTTTGATAACTATGAAAGTACACTAACAATTTTCTTGTCCCTTAATTTATTTCAAAGTACAATTCAAAAGATATCCATTTTAAAAAATCAATGAGTTTCATAATGAATTAATATGTGAAATAATTCATGTCCAAAATGGAGCCACAAGGTAATGCTGCATTTTTAATACTGCTATAATTAAACCAAGAAATGTCTGAATAAGCTGAAATTGATTCCAAACTTACTTCTGTAGACACTTCTAGATGGACAGCTCCTAGTGCTGCAAATATAATTATAATTTGCAACTCATTCATGTTTTCTTCCTAAACAGTATGTGCATATGCAACATTGTGTATATATAGGAGCCGAGGTGGCGCAGTGGTTAGAGTGCAGTACTGCACGCTACTTCAGCTGACTGCTAGCTGCAGTTCAGCAGATCGAATC
>JANHFM010009724.1:95044-109604 GCA_032468115.1 Grayia smithii
AGAAAGAAAGAAAGAAAGAAAGAAAGAAAGAAAGAAAGAAAGAAAGAAAGAAAGAAAGAAAGAAAGAAAGAAAGTCACTCCTAGGTCAATGAGCCTTTAGGTACCCAATCTCAATTCACATTTAGGCATGGAAAATAAACTCTCTATGTTGCTCAGAATTTACTAGTAATTAAAGTGGCTGTTTAAGCACTATCAAGGCAGAATTACAGTTCTGATTCCACAGAGCAATATATCAATTACTTTTTAAACTATGGGCCAATTCTGAGTTATTATCTAATGCCACTCCCTATAGTGCTGTTTAGGACTGCATGTGTACAACTGTACATGCTGCAGGGGAGCTAATTGTATACATTCAGACAGGTAGTTAATTGGAGAATGCCACTTAAGGAAACAAAAAAGGAATTTAAAAAAACCTCTTTAAAAAGTGGGAGGGGGATTACATAAAAGGGAGAATAATTAGACACAATCACTTTGAAGCAAAAAGCTTCAAAGCAACCGTATAACTGCACTAGCTGTCAGGAATCAGTCACTGAAACATTAGGGGTAGATAACCTGCATAATAATTCAATGATTAAACAATGGAGGAAGTGTCAGTCAACCAGAAATGAATGTTCAATATCTGTGTTCAAATCAGAGGACTGCTGTAATATTGCTGCTCATTAGATTACAGTGCACCAGCAAAAAAAATTATATTAACCAGTTGGACATATTCATTCAGGTAATAACAGGAGCTTGCTATTCCCAGCATAATTTTTCCTCATGAGCTGCAGCTTATTCTTTCTTTGCTATTTTTATCTATTGTTCCCATATAATTGTCCACAAAACTTTAACTCATCTGTTTGCTATGGCTGCTGTAAGATAATCAGTTCTGCTTAGCCTCTTGGGCACATCTATTTCTATCTCTTTCCTCACAAGATAAAGAAAAACACATCACCTAATGCCTCATCCACACTGCAGCTGCCATTTGATTATATAGATTTCTAGATGTGTGCTTATGCCATTCCAACCATTCTAATATAATTTAGAAACAATTCCACAAAAGAAAATACATTATCAATAGGTGCATATTATGTTCTATATATGTAGCAGTTCCACCCTGACAGAAAAAAAATGCTCTTTGAACAAATGTTGTGATTCAATCTTTTCTGCGGTGTTTATTATATATTCCTTTTTTCTAGTTTCATAATTCTTTTGTGATTTATTCATGGCATCTAGGAAACAATTAGCTTCCAGCTATAAAAGGACATTATGACAGTATAAGATTATGTGATTTTTCCCCCTATAGTCTGAGTCCCAGAATTCAATTGGTTCTCTCTAATTTGCTATTTTGAACACGGAGCACACAACCTGGCCTAGATAATAGAAGAAAGGGAAGCTATCAACAGATTTCAGTTTTCCATCATATACTACAATTACAACTTCTTATCAAGAAAAATGCTCTAGCAGAACAGTCAAATTATATTAAGTTTGACTTGATTCAATGGAACTCACTATCTGCCAACCTGAATTTGTCGTAGAACTCCACTTTAGGACTTGTACATAAAAACCAACTTTCCAGCAATTCCCAAATAGCTTAAAAACATGAAAAATATAACTGCCTCTGCAGGGGCTATAAAGAAAATCCAAATGCCTACAAGGAGAAATGTTCATGATTTCATGGATGGCAACATAGGACAGAAGTCACTGAGGAAGAAGCTTCTTCTTCCTGGAGCTTGACATCTACACTATGCTGGCATGCATCAGTCACAGAATTCTTTGCTTGCAGGATTAGAGAGGCTGGCAGCTCCAGATATTTGGAGAGTTAGAAAGTTGAGGCCGAGTTGCACAGTAGCCATAAGAACATTGGAAATGCTTTGCAGAACCTGGGGCAATGTTGGGCCTGAAGGATTTGGTTGAAATGGAACATGGAGAGAGTAATTGTGGGAAGAAGAAAATGTACCTACCAGTTTCCTCCAACTGCCCAAATCTCTGCCCAATTATCATTTTTAAAATATTACAAAAGAATGGGAAGAATTGGGATGAACTGATTTCATAATTCACCTTTCATGCAAAAAGAGCATAGCACTGAATGGATTAAAAGCTGTTTCATAGAGAGGGTACAGGTAATATAAGACTGGCCCAAAGACAAACAATGTATATTTAGAAATATTTAATGTTCTTTAATATCTTGATATTTCAGTTGTGGCACAAGCTTTTATAGAACCGTATCAACAAATGTTATTCTAACTTGTAAAGTATGCAAACACATATCCACACAAATGGACATGGTGCATATCAGTCCATAGACAATAGACACAGATAATAGCAACTTTATAAAACGGGGTCAGGGAACCTGTGGTTCTTTAGGTGTAACAGAATAGTAACTTTCTGAATTCCAATGGTATAGCCACTAATGAAAAATTCTGAAAGTTGCACCCAGCAACATGTAAAGAGCTGGAAATTCTCATTCCCCAATTGTGCTTGATACTAATAGGGCTAAAGATAACCAGTATGGTGTAGTGATTGAGATACTGGATGAGAGATTGCAGGTTCTAGTTCCCTCCTTCAGTTGGCACGAAGCCAAATGAAAACATTGGGTCAGTCAGTCTTTCTCAACCCTTAGGAAAAAGCCAATGGCAAGCCACTAAAAAAAAGTCTTGCCAAGGAGACTGCAGGATCCGCAGTCAGCAAAGACTTGAAGGAGAGGAAGACAGAAGTTAAGCCTTTCACATTTGCAGTTGATAAAAAATATGACAACACTAGGAAGCATTGTAAATTTAGTAGCGTCCAGCTTAGAAATCTTACAAATCTTTTGGCAAAATTATACTGGAGGCAATTCAGAATGTAAATCTTGCCTTTTCTTGACTCCCTTTCTTCTTCACAACTTAATATATGAAGAGTGAGTGAGATTTCTGACTTGTCAAGCAATGATTTTATCAAGATCCTTTTACACATAGCATTAGACACCCATTTTCATATGGGCAGAACAGCATGGCTTGCATTTAACTTTCAAATAATTTGTAGGATTTATAGAGCATTATCATTAATGTATGTTTTGTAAAGATTTTCTATCAGATCATAGATAAGACAGATCTGAAATTAGAACAAAACAGAAAAGAATCAGGACCAAAGTGTTAAATAACTAAATATCAAGTGTACTTTTTTCCCCTTAAAAACAGTACTTTTAAAAACATTTTGTTTAAACAAATAAAAGGAATATTTTCTTATTCTTCAACATTTTAATGTGTTAAATGAGCCAGATTCAGGAATGTTGCCAGATTCTAACTTCACGCTTGAAAAAGCACACAGAATAAGTTTCTGTATGTGAGTGCATATGTTGGGGATGTTTCTCAGTGACTCACACTGTGTTTCTAAAAAGGCAAATCAAATGGGTAGTCTAGGTCATCCATATTTGAACTGGTGAGTTCAGAACGAAATGAAAAAGGTATATACAACGATGACCATCTTGTTAAGAGGCCATTCACAGATCCAGTAAACTAGGGCACATTTTTTTTACACGTTAATCTAGTCAGGCCACAGGAAACAAGGTTGGGCCTCTTGATAAATTGTTACTTGTTTGGGAGTAATAACCTCCTTTCTTGTTCTTTGCTTCACAGATGGCTAATTTAGGATTAGTCACATAACATTTGGGGGTAAAACAATCCCTTACTTTGCACATGTACCTACAAAACAGGTGGTTTTGTGAACCCAATTTGCTGAATATCTACTATTTATGACAGAATCTCATATGGAATTACATTACAAACTGTGGAGAAAAGCAGTAGTAAATTCATAACAACCAAATATTTCAAACAAGGCATAATTATGAATTAAAGTAACAATACAGCTCCAATAATTATACGAGAAGTGAGAGGGGGAAAAACGTGTCTGGGAAGACATTGAAAACAATGAACCCCTCAATTTTCAAAAGAATCACTGTATTTTGTCATCAAGTTGAATGTTGAAGGGTTTTGATTATTGTCATGGTATTATAAATCTGAGCAAGCCTTTGAGATCAATAGCTAGAAGGCATAGATAATTTCAGTTATAATTCCCATCGTTTCCTTCTATTGACCATGCCAATATTAACAGATGGCAATGATTTAACCTTCTGAAGAGCACCAGCTTCCTATCCCACAACCACCTTCCTGCTTAGGGCAAGATCTGCCATTTAGGGTGCCCTGGAAACAGAGAGATTTAAGCTTTGTTTAAATTCTTCACCTGAAAGAAACTCTACCATGTCTTAGGCTTTTCCATCCTACTGCTAAATAATGCTGTTAGAACAGTTTACTATTTAGTCAGAATCTGATTCCATACAGATTTCGTTCCACTGTTTGGAAGTCCTGCACTCCAGAGCAGCAGAAAGCAATTCTGTCCCATCTTGTCTATGACAAGCTTTCAGAAATTTGAAGGCTGCAATCCTCATTTACAATTCCAGTCTCTGGGCTAAACAAGCTTATGTTGATCCAATGATTGGTTTTTGTGTGATAAACAATTATTCAAAATTGGATTTCAATTTGCAGAACACACCAATTGATTTCTGGTCACATGATGATGGGTTCCTCATCCTCTGCCTAAGTAAAATAATGTCACCTTCTCCAGGGAGAATTTAAGTCCAGTGTATCTAGAGGTGGCCATCAGAAAAAAACAACAACCCCAGTCTGCTCTCTCTTTCTGCAACAGCTGAGAAGAAACGAAGAATTTTATGATTCATAGATCAATGTGTAAAGCAACAGGGAATGGTAAGAAAAATAAAAAAAAATGTGTGAGTATTGCAAAAAGATTCCTCCTAAAACAAGAAATTTCATTCAAATTGATAAAATAACAGCTTCCATCAATGAAGATCTTGACAGTTTTATATTCAAATCTGACATTCTCTCCACCAGATCAGAAAGCATCAACTGTCAATGGCGATTCTCAGTCATGGTTGTCCCAAAGGTGCTTTTTTTCAACTGGACTTTCTGGCTTTTCTTTGAAAACATTTCACTTCTCATCCAAGAAGCTTCTTCAGCTCTGACTGGATGGTGGGGAGTGTAAATCCTTCCATTCTCCACCATTCCATTCCCCACCATTCCTTCCATTCCCCACCATCCAGTCTTGGATGAGAAGCAAAACATCTTTACAAGAAAAACCAGAAAGTCCAGCTGCCTCTTGAAAAAGCATCTTTGGTACTGGGACTATACTACACTTTTTAAGAAAAGATTATTATTATTTGATTTTTATCTCTCCCCTTCCCTACTCTACCCCAAAGCCACCCAGCTGGATTTGGAGAATTTATAATTCATTGTGTCCTGGTTTCTAGGCTAGCACTTTAACCACTACACCAGACTTTATCACAAGCTTTTGGTGAATGATTCACTTTTCTAATTATTAAAACCAATCTACACAGGACCAGGCAGGCATAAAAGTGTTGCTCAAGGTGGGGGGAGGGAATCCATCCTTTAAAAAATACAACACAAACCTCCCCAAATGGGTATTAATTCCGGACTAGTGCCTACTTAAACCCTTTTTCTATACTCATAATTTGTGGTGTAAAGCATTAGCATAAGAGGTAGAAGTTCTGGTATTTGGTAGTTTATTGCTAACAGGAAAAAAACAAACACTTTAAAAAAAACAACAACCATGTATATTACTTGATAGCATTTTGCAATTTCAGATAAGTTGCATAAACAGCAGTCTTCCTAGTATTAATCAGAAGGCCTTCCACCGTTCTATTTTCTTAAAAGATTTTTCTTGCGGAGGAAAGAAACAAAAAAAAACCAATGAAGAAGTGGACATGTACAAGACAGTGCAGACCTGGGCTATAAATGGAAGATGTTGTTTTTTAAATCCCTCATAAAATTCAGTAAGGCAGGAAAGCTGTGCAGTAAAAGATTTGTAAGCATGTTAAGAATGCTACTTTATCCTGGAATGCTTATAGACGGCTAGTTATTTTACAATAGGGTATGTATGGAGCCAATATGCCTTTTTGAATTTAAATGAGGGACATGATAAATGGACATGTTGTTGTTATATCTATTTATATCCTGTGCTTCTATCTAGAAGATATTAAGGCAGCTTCACAGGTTTTCTATCTACTACCAGCCTCACAAATATGTCATTCTCGCACGGGTGGTTTAAATTCTGCTTGGAAAAGCGAACAGCCTCAAAGAAAAACCTTGTCTTCGTTTTTCTATTAGCTTTCCTCAGATAATGCATATAGCAACTAACAAAACTATGCCAGTATAAGCAAGTGCCTTTCTTCTTTCACCAATTAGTCTTTACCCATCGATGTAACTCCCTCCCTCTTTTTGCTGAGTCTTTCCAAACGATGACGTCTCTTCAAGGGTTATCTAGCTACTATTGTCAGACGGGACAAGCACCTTCATGGCACCATTTGTTCCTGGAGCCAGAGTTTCCGACCTTAGTCAAGGAGTCGTTTTTAACTGGCAAGGACGAGGGAGAAAAAAACTCCGAGAAGGGGGCTGGAAAACAAAAAGCTTAAAGGAACAAATGGAACCGCGAAGCAATACTTTTCCCGGACAGGGAACCGATCCCCCTCCCTAGCGGAGAGCCGGGGGCTCCCAGGACGTGTCGTGTCAAGGCTCCCCTTCCCTTCTCTTTGTGCCAGATTTGGAAGCCCAGACGGGAGATCAGAAACCTGACGCCAATATGTCCTATAAAGAGGCTCACCCGAAGCAACCCCACCCGCCTTCACTTGGCCTTCCGCTCGTTTACTCCCCGGGCTTTTGCGCTCTCCCACATCTACCGCGCATCTGTTTCCCCCTCCCGCTTCTTTTCAGATGCAGACCAAGCTCCGTCGCCCTGTTTTTCATCTCTCCTTTGTCTCCCCTGCAAAAACCTCCTAGATCTTCCTCCGATTAGCCCCATCTCCCACGTCCCCGAGATTCCGCCCTTCCCTCCCCAACCGATGTTCTCTTTCCGCGCCATTGCGCATCCCCTCCAAACTCCCGGGTCCTCCGCCAGACCCCTCGCCTCGGCGAATCCCCTTGGCCGACTCTCCTCCCTCGCTCTGCTCCTCTGCTTTTGCAATACGTCATCCTTTTGCTCAGCTCCCCTCCCTCCATGCTCAGCTCCTCCTTGTCCCTTCGTTTCTTCCGCATCACTAGGACGCTTTTTGGGCAAAGTGAATGGATCTCCCGCGGAACTCAGGGCAAAGGGCTGATGAGGGCAATGGCTTCGCGGAGACTTCAGGTACCTTCTGGGCATGCGCCTGAGCTTGGCACATGCTCATTTGGGCCGCACGAGGTGCTCTGGGCATGGGCAGAAGCAAAATGAGTACATTCTGAAGCAGGGCAGTTTCAGCTATGACACCTGCAGCATGTGCCAGGAGCTGCAGCAGCAGCGGGAACAGCAGCAGCAGCAGCAGCAGCAGCAGCCTGTGCGCGGTACATCTTCCCCTCTTCAGAGCGGTAAGCGGCAACAGCAAGCAGTTGGATCTCTGTGCGCCCCTCCTGCTTTGTATATTGTTCAAGTGGGTGCGTGGTGACCTTACACAGTGTGCATTACCTCACAGGTAAATATCAGCTGATCGGTTGTGACAGAGGCAGCAGCGAGAGCAGCAGGAGAAACCAGCAACCCACAGAGCTTTTCTCGAGGTAGCAATTCCTTCCTTCCTTCCTTCACTTATCCAGCCCTCATATTTCCCTCCATTTGATCCTTCTATCCTATTTGCCAGATTTGTCAAGGATGCTAAAGTCTCCATTATGGACGGTGTTTCCTATTGCAAAGAGAGTGTAATTCAGAACTAGGGGGATGGTATTGGGAGAGATAAATAATTATTATTCAGAAATCAGCTGCATATGTAGCATTGCACCGCAGTGTTGTTGGTGAGATTAGGTTGGGGACAGCTGGGCAGTGGGCTGGGGGTAATTTCAGCCTGTTGCCAGTTTAGCCAGTCTCTTTCACCTGGTTTTCGTGTGTGTATATGTTTGTGTGTGAGAGAGAGAGAAAGAGAAAAAGAAAGAGAGAGAGAGAGAGAGCTTGAGAAAGAAAGAACATTTGGAGAAGGAACCAATAACTAACCTCATTTGATTTGCTGCTGGTTCTTCTTTCCTATGTTGCAGGAAAGCTAGAGAGTTTGTCCCTCCTTCCATAAGGCATATTCAATAGGGAGAAATAAAAAGGGACAAATTGGTTGAGTGATAACTTGAGATCAGCAGGTCTTGTGACAAACTAGCTTTAGGGTAGCATCAAAGAGTCTTGCTGGCATTCCGGATTTCTTTATAAAGCTTGGTAAGGCATCCAATTGTATGTGAGGAGAGATGCTCTAGATGTGATACGTGTGGTGAGATGCTTAGGCAGGAATACATACAGGCCTATGATGACATCATCTCTTGGACTTTTGCTGTACTTCAGTGTTTGGGAGATAAGAGGTAGAGCTGGGAGCGTAAGAGAAACAGCTCTGGAATTCAAAGAGATATTTTCCCTGCAGTATGTTCCATTTTAAGGACAGCGTAATAGTACATTTGGGCTCAGATTTATATAAAACCTGTGTGTGCAGACCGGAATGTTGAATATTGTCATTGTGGGTATATTTGTTTTTGCTTGTCATACCTTCAGTTGTGTCTATGGGCTCTGCTTTTGGGTTTAATACAGATTCTTCTACAGTTATTTGTAATGTGAAATCTGAGTTTTAGTTGAAAAAATAATCAATTCTATAAAGCCTGAAGTATATTTAACAGCACCTTATTCCTTTATTATGTTCTGAGTTTAGTAACATGTCCATTTACAAACTTCTGCCTTTTGGAATTGAGAGTGGACCTGCTAGATATCTTTACAAATATAATGTAAACGTTTGCAGTTCAACTAGCATTTGTAATATTTTATGCAATGTTTAAAGATCCCAGTGGGAATAAATAAATCTTAAACTTTGCCAAGGAAGAAATATTTAAAAGACCTTTGAAAAAAATAGCAAGGCAAAAAACAATGTTGGGGAGTTGTCTTCTCAGAAATGAAATTGCAAATTCATTCTTGTTATTGGATTTTTGTTTTTAGTAAAAGCATGCAAAAACATATTTAGTCTATTTTTTTAATCTGTGAGTAAAGACCTACGCAGTGCAAACCTGAGTAATTTGTGTACATTAGCTTGGTTGTTCTGTGCTTGAAGTTGACTTGTACTTGTGATTGTAGCCTGAAGCTTGTAGCTGTTTCTATTCAACAAGACACTGAAAGTTCCTTCCAAAACTACCATATTTTAATAACTTTAGAAAGCTAGCATAGTCGTAGTAGAGGCATGATTATGATAGAATCACTTAAAAAGTAATGTATTAATTAGCATGTTGCAGGAAAGAAAAAGACCTAGATACCTGAATGGATTAATGGTTATTGCTGAACAGGTTTTCAAATGTAAAAACCTATTTCATTAGATGCCTACAAAGATTAATAGAGTAGAAATTATTTATTCTCAAAATGAATTTTAAATAAAGTACTGAGTTCTTCAGCTTTTTATTTCAGAAATCTATGGAGGGAATCATTCAAAACTCTATTACCTACTGCCTTAACACTGGTGTTATTTTCACAGTAACATGTGCTAAGTTGACACAAAGCATTATATTTCAGGAAACTATCTTAGTGGTTTTCTCTGACAGAGCAACCAGTCCTAAAATATATTTTTGGAAATTATGTTATTTTCCACTAAAAGATTTTGTTGGTCTGTCTATTATGGTTATAGTCCCAGTTTAACAATCCATCTCCTCCATTTTTTGGAAACTTATTGCAAATATTTGTGTTTATCAATTGTCAATAAATACACAGAAAATAAAATAGGCTAGAGATAAATACAGACTTTGTATTGTTCTCTGTTAAGCAGCCATTATTGTAATAAAATGGAAATCAATTCATTTTTTACTACTAAAAAAGAATATGGGTCATAAATGAATGAAATTACCCCTTCCATTATTTTATACATATGAACAATGAGAAGTATATTTAGTTAAGTTTGTGTTTCTGAGTAAGATGTTTAGGGATGGTAGATTTCCAGGACAGAGTTGATATAAATACTTTTTGCTTATTCATTTTAATACTTGCTTCTGAAATCTGATTTATAGTACCCACAGTGTCTGATTCCTAGCGTTGTTACATATTTTCTAAAATAGGTTTCAGTGCTTGTCTTTATAATTCACTCTAGTACCAATCCTGGAAGAGGAACTGGAAGAAATGACAAATCTATATAAGAAATTTAATTATTTTCTTGAAGTCTTCTGGATGCTGCTATTATTATTATTATTATTATTACTACTACTACTACTACTACTATTTAGAGTATAATGAGAACATCACAGAAGAGAAGTAAAAAGGATAAAAGGAGATAAAACAGATTTCTTTCACAATTTGCAGTTTAGCAGACTTTGGATGCAATGGACAAAATCTGTTCTCTCCTATGTTTCGCTAAGATCCCATTTTCCATTTTACACCTGCATTATGCCAATTTACTCATGTGTAAGCTTCCATATGCTTTTTAGCAAAGGACTAGTAACTTCCCTCCCCATCTTTAATCTGCTACATCAAGACACGATTTTATGTAGAATTGGGAACATTGTTACAGGTGACTTGAAATATTTAAGTGCAATATAATTATGACAATTAAAAGATTATGTCTCGTATGGTATTTGGTGCTATTCAAAAGATAACTTATGTTGATCAATAATGTTCTTTCCAAATAGGTTATGTTAAACTAGGAATGATCTGTTATGAGGATTACTATGGTCCTTGTAAAACTTGGGGTTACTAGGTCTAGAGATTTGTTGTACATCCTATTAAGAAATATCAAGTGTTTTAGATATTAATTTATAAGAAAATGTACTGTTATTTATTTTCATGAATCTTTAGGAGCCATAAAATTGAAATGACTATAAAATTGATCCAATTTTTACCTATGAACTTACCTGCATGTCTAAAACTTTGTACATACTACTTTAAATGTGGACAATATAAAATCTATATATGAAAGATAACAAAACATTTCAATCAAATAATTGTAAAAACAAAGCCATGATAAAGCCACACTTCTGGTAATAAACTTGTCCTAAATTCTGTGGATTTCAACTATGGAAAAATAGTCTCAATATTTTAAACATTTAATGTAATTTTACTTCTGTTTTTGGAATACCTAAATATGAGGCTATTGATTTATCATTTAGACTGCTGTAATTCTTTCAATTATAATTTAGCAAGGTAAATGATCAATCAACAGTTCAAAGCTATCAGGGTTTGCTTGAGAGTAAAGTTCTATGTGTTTACTCACAGGACAATATGCAAAGAATTGCCTGTCTTCATTATCTTCATGAAGCTACTGTTAGTGTTAATTTATATTGATTTCAGTTAAGTTTAATTTACTGCAGTAGATGCATTTAGGGTCTACTATGGTCTTGAAGAATAGATTTCATTTGGCAAATTTATCAAAATTTATTTATAGTCCAAGACCAAACACAATAAAACTAGCATTCAGGTAGTTCTCGACTTACGGCTACAATTGAGCCCAAAATTTCTATTGCTAAGCAAGACAGTTGTTAAGTGAGCTTTGCCCCATTTTACAACCTTTCTTGCCATCATTGTTAGATGAATCACTGCAGTTGTTAAGTTAGTAACATAGCTGTTAAGTAAATCTGACTCCCCATTGACTTTGCTTGTTAGAAGGTCACCAAAAGCGATCACTACAATCATCATAAATGCATCTGAATATTGATCAAGTGACCACAGGAATGCTGCAATACTTGTAAGTGTGAAAAATGGCCACAAGTTGTTATTTTTAGTGTCACAATTTCAAATGGTCGCTAAACAAATGATTGTAAGTTAAGGACTACCTGTACAATACCGTAGCGATACAAAGGGATTTTAAAAATTGTGATAAAATCCTAAAACATTTAATAGCTAACAGTTAACAACATGAGAGAGGAACTGATAGCTAAAGCTATTGATAAGAATTTTGTATCCTTAGAGATTTCTGAAAAATGGTCACCCAGGAAAAGGAAGTTGGCCTCCTGGTTACAGTGGCAATTACAACTATTAACAGTTGGAAGTATTAAGTTTGATCATCATTGGGTGTACAGTGGACATTTTAACAGCACACGTGAGAGAGATTGTATCTCCGAGCCTGATCAGAAACAATTTAGGCTTCTGTCTCGGAGGTTCATATACCACGTTTCTCTGAAAATAAGCCCGTCTTATATTTTTTTTGAACCCTGAAATAAGTGCTTGGCCTATTTTAGGGGAGGTCTTATTATTTTGGGGCGTGTGGAGGAAACCAGAGGAAATGGTGGGGACCAGCTGCATATGCGTTTAAATATTTTCGGGGAGGGCTTATTTTCAGGGGGGGGCTTATTTTAGTGTATGTGCTGAAAAGCCTGATTGGGCTTATTATCAGGGGTGTCTTATTTTAGGGGAAACAGGGTATCTACCACTTGCTGTCCTGATAAGTAGAACCCTAATTTGCACCAAATTAAATAGTCTTCCATATGGCATATATAAAGTATTAAAGAAATATCTAGGAACAATCCAGGGAGAAGTGATTTTGCTATAAAAGGGACAAGAGCCTGGAGCTCTGTCATTTTGGCTATCTAGAGCCCAAATCCTCTATTTTAGTTCAGTTAGGGTTTTATCAAGTCCTAAAGCTGGTAGTACTGACAAGGTGAAACTGAAAAATGCAGTATTTGACCTTTCTTGCAGTTGTTAATAACATGATCGTTAAGTGTATCTGGCTTTTCCATTGACTTTGCTTGTCAGCAGTTCACAAAAGGTGATCACATGAGCCTGGTACACTGCAATCGTCATAAATATGAACCAGTTGTCAACCATCAGAATTTTGACCACATGACTAAGGGGATACTACAATGGTCGTGAGAAAGACGGTCATTAAGTTTTAGTGCCGTTGTAACTTTGAAAGGTCACTAAATGAATTGTAACTCAAGGACTACCTCTACATACTGTATAAAACTTTGTCAGACTAATATGCCCCAGCTGTTGGACAAGAGCTCTCTTCATCCTCAGAATTCTGAATCATGAAATTCACACATCTTACAGTTGCTGAGGTTGAAAAATTCAGATTGAGAAATGCAGTACCTGGATGGCACTGGAAAAAGTGACTTATGACCATTTTTCACATTTATGACCACTGCAACATCCCATGGTCATGTCACCAAAATTCAGACACTTAGCAACTGACTGTTATTTATGATGGCTGCAGTGTCCTGGGGTCATGTGATCACATTTTGTAACCTTAAGACAAGCATTGGGGAAGCCAGATTCACTGAACAACTATGTTACTAATTTAGCAACTGAGTGATTCACTTAACAACTGTAGCAAGAAAGTTCATTAAAATGGGGCAAAATTCACTTAACAAATGCCTTACTTAGAAACAGAAATTTTGAGCTGAAATGTAATTGCAAGTTGAGCACTACCTATATTAATTTAGGTGTATTATAATATCTTTCCCATTATTAACTGCTATGGCCATGCTGTGGATGAAATTTCTAGATGTAGAAACTACTTATCCAAAGGTGGGGCTAAACCATGGAGCGTAATGGCTCATTCTCTGAGGATTAGCTTAATAGGAACACAGTTTGACAGCAACTCTTGTAATCTCTCAACATTGTTCTTGCTGTCTAGGATTGATACCTTTCCTATCTGTATGGCTAGAGGACTTAAAAGTATAGCATGTAAGTGAGGACTCATACAAAGTGACAGCAAATGACAGCAAGTCTGGAGAAAGAAAACGTGCAAAAACATGTTAATTGCAGAGAACAACAATGTAGGGACACTTGTAGGCCAGGGGTGGGTTCTACTTACCTCTCCTACCGGTTCTAAAGGTGCATGCGCTTCATGCGTGGTCGGGGTGCACGGAGCGCGCGTCTGGCATGCAGACGTGCTTCACATGCGCGCACGCCAGATGGGCGCTCCTGCGCATGCGCAGAAGCTTTTTTTGATGAAAAAACATTAAAAAAACGTTTCCTGCGCAAGTGCGCTCTGCACGCGGACCGCTAAGTATGGGTGCGCAGGGGGGCGGCAGTCCGGGACGCATAGAATCGGTTCGGTGACGTCCTAGCATCATCACTACCTATTCGCGCAAACCGGACCAAACCGGGGGCAACCCACCACTGTTGTAGGCCCACCAGAGCTTCCGTGTCCAAGTATCTAAAGCTGGAGCTATAACTAAATCTCAGGTAAGTTCAGGAAGGGAAAGCTATGCTTCCCAATGCTATTGTGCCTATGGCAGTTCCAACCTTCCATAGTTCTCCTTGTGACAATATGTAGAGAATGCATATTAGCAAAATCAACCTGGCTTTACCAGGTAGATTGGAATAGCATCCCACAAAAGAATATACACTATGTAAAATGGGATCCCATTTCATTATCAAATGTCAGGCGCAAAAACACCAGGACCACATGTGAAGTTCCAATTAAACTGATTCATTACTACTCATGCCTTTGCACTGGAATCTACTAAATTAATGGTTACTGCTATTTTGGTACTAGATAAGGGTCAACAGAATTCAAGAGAGATTGGACTTACCGTAAATTCCGGCGTATAAGACGACTTTTTAACCCATTAAAATCTTCAGATAAGTGGGGGGTCATCTTATA
>JANHFM010009724.1:109704-124711 GCA_032468115.1 Grayia smithii
ACTCTTTATTTTAACTGGAAAAGTTGGGGGTCGTCTTATACGCCCAGTCGTCTTATACGCCGGAATATACGGTAGTCTGTTTTGGCTACATAGGGACTCTATGCTGATTCCTGTTTTGACTCCAGTCCCAGGCTCAGGCATTCATTCTCCAACATCAACTGAATACAGGCAAATTCCCATGTGCCATGTGAAGGACAGCTATAGCTATGTATTGGAAAACATAACAGCTCATTGGCAGTACACATACCACATGTGAAATATTTCAGGTTCAGCTCATGCATCTTCCCATGAATAATTTGACTTTTAAAAATCCCTCCCAATCCCTTCAGCTCACATTAAGAAAAGCTCCTATAATAGACTACTAGATTTGCTGCAAAAATCTGGACAATCAGTAGATAGTAACAAAACAATACAGAAAACACTGATCGTTTACTAATAGCCAGTGATTATCTTGATTCTGGGTCTGGTAGATCCTACCCTGTTTATAATTCAGAACAGCTTCTGCCAATCAGTGCAAAGAATATAGAAGATTGATAGCTTGACCCAATATTAAGTAATTTTCCATGGTTTTTTTTATGAATGAAAATCCTGTTTCTGTTGCAGAATTAAATCCTGGACAGAGAGTAGACCACCCAATAGCTGGATCCAAAGAAACTTCCTACATGGAACGGGTGAGTATCTCAATGGCAGTATCATTTGCTACCAATATGTAAATCACATATGAGAAGGTCTCCCAGTAGGATAATTGTAGAACACTTAGATAAGCCTGAACAAAAAAAAGGTCTCCAAATATATTTGCAGAACAATTTTCAGTATTCCCACTAAATATTTTTGATCAAATTTTATTTTATTTCTTCTGTAGCAGAATTTATCAGGACATAAACCCCCCAGAGTCATTGATTGAGATGGGCAGCCATAGAAAATAATTAAATAAATAAAAGGCATAATTCTCTCACACTAGTATATTAAGACATGGTTGCATAGTGGTTAAAATGCAGCACTACAGGCTAATTCTGCTGACTGCCGGCTGACTGCAATTTGGCAATCTGAATCTTAACAAGCTCAAGGCTGACTCAACCTTCCATCCTTCCGAGGTCAGTAAAATGAGGACCCAGATTGTTGGGGGCAATATGCTGACTCTGTAAATCACTTTGAGAGGTCTGTAAAGCACTGTGAAGCGGTATATAAGTAACTGCTATTGTTACTGCTATACAATTATTACTAACCTTCTGTCTTTCTTGCCTCTTCCTAAGGAATCAATAGTTGAGAACAAAGTTACCTGTCTTAATAAAAGTAACATAACCTTGCCACCAAATCATCAAGAATAATGATCTGTGAGAATCCAATGATTCTCCTGGGTTTCCCCCCACCCCCACCCCCCATTTTTTAATCCTATCAATGCTCCTTCATTTTTCAAAAGTGCAACAATTGCTTGCATTTACCATTGGTAATATAAAAACAATGGGAAAGGCCACACCTGTTTTCTCACCTATCATACAGATTTCAGTGAATGCACCAAAAGATTAGTTGCTTGGAAATTATCAGAATTCATTCTACTTCAAAGTTGATCAATAAAAGTTCTATTTGTCTCAGTTGGGGCTGTTGATCTCGCTACTGTGACTCAGCGAGGTCCGGCCCCAGACAGGATATGAGTGTTTCTGTTGTTTTATTGTTTTAAACTTGTTTTTTAAATTATTTACTGTGTATTGCTATTGTGTTTTTATTGTAAGCCACTCGGAGTCCTTCAGGAGTTGAGCGGCATATAAATTAGAAAAATAAATAAATAAATAAATAAATTGTGTGTCTTTTATAATGGAGGTTAATTTATGTTACCTATGTTCCTTAAGGAAGGCCATCTTATACTACCTCGCAGCATGCCCAATATGAGTTCATGTAGTTAAAAAATTTCTAAATCTCTGTGTTTTTGACAATCAACAAAGATATGTGGGTCAGGATTTACTGAGAATAATTGGTCTCTATATGATAGGAATGACCAGATTATATGCATTCTGAAGTGTGTGAAGAACCAAACATTGGTCCCTCTGATTGTCAATGTTTATGTGGATTCTCCCAGCCATTTCTAAGGTCAGGTGGCAATTCAGCTTCAAACTAGAATTTCACTATGCAATATTATCTTGTGTTTGGCTATTTCAGGTGTTTTATAGTACCATTGGGATTAGAGTTTCACTTTTATTTATTTTCTTCATGTCCCTCTCCCTTCAAAATGTTTATTCTCTTCATTTAATATCACTCTGGGTACTATGCAATGTCCATTAGGAACATTGTTCCCATAATAAGAGTTGAATTCTTACTCTATCGAGCCCATGGTCTGTGTTCGGATTTCATTGGATGTGGGTTGACTGTTTTTGGTAATTGAGATATCACTTCTTTTTCTGTCTGGCACTGTGGCTCATTACTTAATTTGTAAATTGTGCATGTGTTACACTCTTGAGGGATACCTGAATCTAGAGTTGTTGCATTGTATCTTTATTTTTTTTAAATCTTTTTTCCTTTTTTCTACTTTTGTTTTTGCAACTGTAAATTCACCAGAAGATGGAAGTTGATTTACATACACTTTGGATTAAAACATAATGAAAACAAAAAATTAATGAATAAACACATAAAAACAAAAACAGAAAGGCTTTAATTCATTTTTAAAAGTTAATATTTTAAAAAAATTCAAAGAGATATTTATGATTTGGAAGCTCTATAAATGAAATACCAGAACTAAAAATTATTGATTTCTGGTGGTGAACTGTTTAATTAGTAAAGCGGAGGCATTAGAGATGGGTATTTCTTTCAGATGAAAACCATAGACTGATTCAGATTTCTGATGCACCATGGGACTTCTAGTTGGTGACTGTCTCTGCCTTGTCTGATTATGCATAGAATTGTATCATTGTGCATTACTTACTACCTTGATACCCTGTTTCCCTGAAAATAAGACATCCCCTGATAATAAGCCCAATCGGGCTTTTGAGTGCCTAAGCTAAAATAAGCCTCCCCCCGAAAATAAGCCCTCCCCGAAAATATTTAAATGCAGAGCTGGAAATCAGGTAAGATGGCAAGAGTAGCCCCATCTTGCTCCACCTGCCCCAAAATAATAAGGCCTCCCTGAAAATAAGGCCAAGCGCTTATTTCGGGGTTCAAAAAAATATAAGACAGGGTCTTATTTTCAGGGAAATATGATATATGGGAAATATGGAGATGTTGAAGGAAATAGTTGCAATGATTTTTGATGCTAACAGGTTTAACTCTTATTTATGTGTTTCTTGACTGCTCGGAATACACAACATTTAAATTGTATTTGTTTAGGATAACCCTGGAATAATAATGATATTCTTATCCACCAACTTAATAGGTTCAACTTCCCTTAGTGTGCATTATCTGTATCTGGTCACATTTAAAGTCAGCAACATTATGACTTTAGTAATTCTAGAGTAAGTGAAACTGACACTAAATGTGTTCTGTGTCTTCATGTTGGATATCTTCTGCTGAACTTATTCATTGGCTCATTTTACTTTATTTTAACTTTTGTCTACCTCTTCAGGAGGCTGTAACATGAAGGAGTGGATCAACTCCTGCATCAGTTTCAGTAGTCCAATTTATGCATATACTAACACAGACATAGAAACAAAGTTTAACCTTCCTCATTTGATGTGAGTGATTAAATATAAAGCAACAGCAATAAAAATGCTGTATGCAGAACAGTATATTCGTAATCATTTTCAGTAATATACTTTTCTGTTATTGTGTTAGCAGTGTAATTTGGTCCCACATCTTCAGTTTTTCATCTTACCTATCACTTTATTGCTTCCCTTATCTTGCTGCAAACTTGCCATTTTTACCTTTTCTAGCGAGCTACATTTCTCTAGAGAGAATACTAGATGTGCTATAGAGCTCTGTAGTTAATACGGTCTTGAATGATGGCAACCTTGACATTGATAGCAGTTAATGGTATTAATTGTATGTTTGGTAGTGAATGGAAACATATTTCTATAACCAGGGGCATTTATTTACTAAAAGGACTGCCAGAATAATGTTTGCACAGCTACTCTTTAATCATGTTAACATGGACATTTCTTAATAATAATTGTATGAGGGAAGTATCCACAATAAATGAAGAGTTGTCAATTTTTATTGGCTTTCCTCTTTGCCTGTTAAAAGCTATTGGCATGAAGAAAGGTGGCAGAGGGAATATTTTCTCAAACCCTGATCCTCATGCTAGTTGAAATTTCATCTCTGTCATTTCTGTACAATTGCTGTTAAAAGATCCTGGATGGACCCTTTGAATTCTAATTAATAGTGTCACCATATTGCCATCTGAAGACAGCTGTATGTGACTGATTGATGGTAATATCGAAGCATGAATATAAGTTGAATCTTATTATTACCCAATCTTTCCTTCAGCAGCAAATCTGGTATTTTTCTTTCTTTCTGCCTCTTCGGTAAATAGTGCTCATTTGGACGTTGATTGATTTCTGTAGCAATCTGAAGGAAAATAATTTGTTTGAAGACTTTTATTTCTTCAGACCCAGACCCAGAAGTAGAACTCAAAAGTAAGCAGAGAACTTTTGCCTCCATTCAAAACCTACCCCCAAAAAAGGAGAGAAATGGAAATGAACCTTTTTTTTAACCTCAGCAACTATTCTTGACGCAGCTGTCATATAGTTTTAGTCTTAGTCCTGTAATCTATGCTCAGGTATTGCCCAAGAAGTCAAAATATTTATGTGAGATGGAAAGGTAATCTTAGACCATGCAGGTAAATAAAGTAGAATCTGGAGTAATTCCACAAATGTGTTCTGAGATTTATTTAGCTATTTGTTTTAGTATTACGTTGGCTCCAGATTCTCTAGTCTACTCTATTAAGTTTAAAAGCCTAGCTGAAGCAAATACATTTTATCTATTTTCCTTTAATGCTGACAAATTCCAGTTCAGCTTTTTTTTTGTCTAAAATAGTGAGCACAATTAAAATGTGATATGCCAGCAGTTTCTTGAAAAGAATCTGTAACTTGAGAGTCATATTAGGGGCTGCTTTTAATGAGGATTAACCTATAAAGTAGGGTGTTTGTATATTTGCATGGGCACTTCATTGTATTATACAATGATTTTTAGAATGTCTACAGGCAAACCTGTTTCTCACATACATACATACTTAGATCCACAGTTTAAGTCCACATTTATTTCTTTAGACATCATTTCCATAAAGTTATGGAGGTTAGGTATTTTCACATTTGCAACTGGTGCATAAATCAAAAGAGTAGGTAAAATGGGGTGCTCAGCAACAAGAAAAGGGAGTCACTAAACAGAAAACTGAACCAAATTAAAAGTATTCCTTTGCATCTTTTACTGATCTGGAAATCTTTTAAGCAATAGAAACATTAATTGGTTTGTTATTTTTGAATACTGTTTATTGAAATGTTAGAAAGCCAGAGCCTCATTCCAATGTCAAGAAATCAAAGAGCTTATTGCCATAACACTGCATCTAAAAAGACAGCAACTCTTTTCTTTCTCTAAAGCTCAAGAGAATTACAATGACATAACTGGCAAAGAGCCACAATAAGGAAAATTTTTATTGTCATCCTGATTTTAGGTAGGGAAGAATGACTGCCATCATTTTGCATTTCTATGGAATTAAATGAAGCCTTTGAACCTCCTTTCCCCACCTCCCCACTCATGAATCCACTGAAAACAGTGAAGCTATTTCTCTGCCTGTAGAAACTCACATGAATCCAAATGCAACATGAATGTAAAATTGTTATTGTTGTTGCTCTTGTTATTTAATACTTTTTTCTTCCTTTTCCTTTCCTTAATACTTTTCCTTTCCTTCCAGTTGTTGGACACACAAATGGGAACAGAGGTAGGAAAATCAACTTGATGCTTTGTTGCAAGGTATAAACATATCCAAATAAATTTGTAATTCTTTCTAACAAAGATAGAATAGAAAGGTATCATCTAAAAAAAATAAAGATCTGCACTTAATGATACCAGCATTGCATAACAACTCATTTCTTTCTTTATCCAGAGGACCTAAGAACATATGTTTGCCTTAATTTGGTGACACAAGAAGTGTTGGTTAAGTAATGAGTTAAAAAGTTGGGAGAGAGAGAGAGAGAGAGAGAGAGAGAGCGGGAGGGAGAGAGAGAGAGAGAGATTTATACCCTCTCTTGGGCCCTACCTTGGAGCTTCCTGTTCCTGTGAAAGAAATGTATTCTGATTGATTGTCAGACTTCCATGGGGTAACTTTCTAGGTTGTCTTGAGTCCCAGGCTTGGTTGAATCTTGCTGGGTGATGTAATCTTCCCAGGTGCCATGTAGTGAGATGTATTTCAGAAAGGAATTATTTTGGCAAATTATCTTTATTCTTTGAGATATTTGAAAATGCACTTTAGAAATGTTTTGTGTACACTATTTCCTCCCTGGTGGCGGTGACCAAGCTATTTGTACAGCAGGATTTCCTAAACTTTTTGCCATCACGCCATCTCCCCCCTAAAAATCTGAACACCAAAAAGAATGTGAATTGGTTTTACAATGATAACAATACAGTGAAACTTAGGGGAAAGATGGTTTATTGTAAAAGGCAAGTAAAAGGTCCTTCACACCTCCTCTGGATTCTGTCTGCACCTCACTAAGGGAGGTACACTCCATAGTTTTGGAAACTGTTCTAGAGGGTTACTGTGCATTGAAGATTGAGGAAAACTTCTCATAAGGATTCATTTATATTTTTCTTGGGCCTTGTGTCGCTGAGGTGTGTTGTCTTCAGAAATGTTATTTTAAATTTCATTTTCCTAAAAGGCTTTTTGGCAATTGTTGATTTTGTCAGTGAAACATGCTTCAGGGTGGACTGCAAATACTGTACTGAAATGAAGTACAATACAGACTGCCAAAGATGTGATGCTTTAATTTTATTTTTGAAACTGCATTTCTGAATTGCAATGTCTGATCACGTAGTGTAGAGTAGGGAAAAGAGACAAACGTTGGCTACTCATCAAAGTCCATCATGTTTTATTATTAGGCAGGGTGCCATCCAAACAGAAGGACATAAATGGAAGCAAGCCAACTGGACATGTATGCATATCCTGTGAGGCAAGTGTGCTTGCATATTAATAATCTGGAAAAATTCACTTCCCTCCAAAAAGGCTGATGTCTGAATCAAGAGTGTGACCTGTGGGGGGTGGGGTGGGGAATAGTCCATGTTGAGTTATGGCTATCCACTGCCTTGAGGTAACTGCTGTTCTGGGTGATTTGTTATTATCTACAGTGGGATGGTAATAGTTTTGCCTTCCTTTAATTCTTACATATTAACTCTTGCTGCAATAGTAAATAAAGAAAAAATGTCATTCACTTAAAACATATTATGCTTCTCACCACAGTGAAAATCAGAGGCCTTTTATTCATCCCCCCTCCCTTTTTCCCCATTACAAAATTATATATATGGAATAGTTTTTATAATAGTCTCATGTGCTGTATAAATGCTAAACATTATAATAATATAATATATACAATATATCACTAGGAAGCACTAGAAGAATAACTGGCCTCTGGTTTAGCTCAGCAAAAAGTACTGATGACATAACCCTGGAATTTAGGAGTATTTGTCAAACTATTAAAGTCTTAAATAATTTCAGTAGAGTTTATGCAGAGTCTGTTTCTGTAAATCTTAAATAAAATTAGAAGAGAGAGCACGGGTGGGGGGGCTCTATTATAAAGGAATGCAATATATATGCATGGTAAAAAATATAGTTGCAAATATCGTCCTTTGTCTACTATAACATTCTGCAGTATGTCTACTTTGGGAGTTGGTTGTAAAAAGGTGTTCCTTCAATTTCTGATGTGCTGTGAATATTATGATGATGTTGTTGACATTTAAATTTAAGAAATTTAAGGGGAGACCTGATGGAATTGTCATTTTGCTGTGCTTTTCAGAGTCCTTATTTTCTCTCTGGATGGTTGCTGGAGAGACTATTGCTGTATTTCAGTTGCCTTTCGTGACCTGTGGTGGGATGTAGCCTTGTGGATGGTTTAGCTGAAATTATGAGGAAGGACACTATCTCTTTCAACCAGTACATTGCTGAACCTAGTGAGGGAGATTTGACCATGGATCTCTGCCTTTGAATGTACCCTGTAGACCTGAAAAGCAATTAGTATAGATTCAGTCAAGGCTAAATAACAATATAAATCTATCACATTCCAGGAGAAACTCACATTGAGTGTAAAAAGGTCATCTTAGTTTTGCAGCAAGCCAAGCATATTTGATGCCTTGAAAACTGAGTTTGAGCCAAAAGGCTTGGCTTGCCAAATTGGAGAAGACAGTCTATCTCATCTCCTCTTTCTGTCCAGCTAATTACTATCAGTTGTATTTGTTTGCAAATTTTGAAGACATTCTACTATGATTTATAATTCCAAGTAAAGTATTTCATTAGAATCTCTTTTAACAAATCTGTTATAGTGTCATTCTATGCATATTTTTTCAGGAGTACATATCATTAGTTGCAGTGGGATTTGCTTGCAACTAAGTGAACCTAAAACTGCAAATTCAATGCAACAGTACATTGCACCTCATAGATTAGTCCCGATATTAGTTAACTTCTGGATGATATCCATTCTGCATGCTTCTGGCCTAGGGATTAGAATGCATATTGATTTCTGAGAGGATTAGGGCTGAATATACATCCACTCCCCTCTGACCCTAGAAATTCCATTAATGTCAGCACATACTGTACAAGTAGGTATGTATCTTTCTTAAGGGTTTAGGGTGAGCCTTGAAAACAAAGTGGAGGCTTGGAGTTGCATTAAAATGTCCTATTTTTAAGATTGAATGATTTAATGCATAGGCATAGCAGCAGTTGTCTCCTGCTGATTTGGTTGTTTGCAGAAGGGGGCAAGGGGGAGCAAGTTACAAAACATGCATGCAATACAAATTAGGACCCTTGTGTATTTACACTGCAAAGCCACATATGTAAGGGATGTATCTAGGACCACGAACTCATAATGTATTCCTTGGTGTCATTGTAATTAGCTGCAGAAGACTTTGATTGTTGTTTCTGTTTTCCTATCCAGTAAGAAAGGTTTGAAAATGTTAGCAAACCTGACTAGGAAAAATAAATTTCAGTATAACTCCCAAAATATTTATTAAAACCCAAGAGGTATTTATTCAGAACTGTGCAGAATAGCTTTCTAGCAGAAAAAAAGTTTCAGAGTTAACCATCACTAGTTATAATTGGTTCTCCACCCTGGTTGCTAAGGAACGTTTGCACTTAATATTTTAAACTTTAGCTTGCAGGCTTGGTACAATGGCCTGCCATTGATGTTCTAATAAGGAAAACAATAAAGAGCATACATTTCAGTGTGTACAAGAAGAAAACAAATTGATTCCTTTCATTTTTTTTTAAATAGGAGAATTCTAATTCCCATGCTTTCTCAACTCTGCCAGTTGCACATCTCAGGGACTTTGAATTTTTATTAATTATGGTAATTCCTTCTAGCATAGATTTAGAACTTAACTGTGAAATTGGTATTGGAATAGTCAAGCATTTGTGGAGAAGGAGGCTAAGCAATTCTTAGGTCTCTTTTGAACTTGGAAAGGTCTTTTAAACAGGATGAAAGCCATAGAATCTTACATACAAACATAAATACATACACATACACACTTATAAACATGAATGTATACTCACTGAGAGCATTATTTTTCAGATTTTAGAGATGTTTTTGAAATACCATGTTGTAAGGTTGTATAAGTTAATAGTCAGAGATATGCGTATAATATGTTGATAACTTGATATACTGTATACTGCAAATATCAGGGGATTATCACTTACAGATTAATTCAGCCATATGTGCAATTTCTGCATTGCATAATTATTGAAGTTTGGGTTATATGTAATGATCTCCAAAATAGACTATCTAGCTGTAAGTAATTTAAATATGGAGTTATATAGCATGCTTGCTATTTTTATGTGGAGCCTAATGGAAATCAAGTATCTTTGATGACAGTTCTTGTTCTTTTAAAAACCAAATTAACCATAGGATCTCTTTCCCCATCTAACCTATATGTGAAAAACCTGGAGGATTCTTTTTAACCATTTCAACGTTGGACGGAAAGTTTCCTCCTGAACTGCTCTTTGCTCCTCATGGGAAAGCTAGATGACTACATATAGATTATCCATTTATAACACACATTTTAGCTGTTAAGTGAGAACTATGTCCAAATAGGGATGGTCAGAGTTCTGAGGAATGAAAGGCAGGGGTATAGTCAATCGGGTGGCCTGCTGACAGAGGGAACTATGAAAAGGAAAATCCCTCTTTTGCTACAGAACAGCCTGATCTTGGACAACTACACCAACTTTGCTCCTAAGCGCTAAGTTTGATGACCCCATAAAACAAGGATTTCCAACTACAAGCCCTACTGCTTATGACAATACACATTGTTAGCTCAGGATTATGCTGGAAAAACTAGGCTTAGATTTACCATTTAAAGAGAAGCTGTCTGATGCAATACAGGTTGAATTTATTTGTCAGGGCTTAAATTCTTCTTAGCTGGAACAGTCCTCAATTTGATTCCATATTCCAACCACCAGGTTACTTTACACCTTATGAGCACTACTACCTGCATCCTATGCCTAGAAATGGTTGTCTCTTCCACCCTAATTCCATTTTATGAGATTTGGTTGTTTTTGGCTTCAGTTAATGTTTTCATCATCAGATAAGATGCAAATGTTGATCTGCACCTCCATTTTGATAAACATCTTATCAGATGTGGAGGCCAGAAGCCAAACTCCTGTCCCTGTTTGAATCTCTGCTCAGCAAGCACAAGATCTATATATTCAGGCTCAAACAGGTGATTCTGAGAGGAGGTCTTGTCTTTTATCCTTCCTCTTTCCTTGGAAATGAGGTAAACTGACCAGTTGTATATTTCTCCTCCTTTGAGGGAGGAAATCTTGCAGCTCTGCCATGACAGTTGGCCAGTTGGATATCACTGAGTTTTTGAAACAATCCATCTGCTACTCTGGGACTTTTAGTGGCGTCATGTCAGAATAGATATCAAAGCCAAAGTTTCATCTTGTCACATGTTCCCATGACAGATCTCTAGCTGCCAGCCAATCAGATTGCTGTATTCCATCACTGCAAGGGATATATTTTTATTATTGGAAAGGGCCTAAATGCCATTTTTGCCATACTTTATATATTTATTAGTTGTTTATTTTTATTTACTTAGTGAATAAAACATTAAAAAAGAACATGAAGAAAAAATAAAACAATACAACAAAAGCAAAAAAGAAAACCCCACAAAGCTCCTTCTCTAAGAGCAATTTGATATGTGAGAATGACTTTGGGAAATGATGGGAAGAGATGTTGCTTAGGGGATGATCAGATAAAAGGGGTAGGACCCCATAGCTGAATAATAGGCAAAGAAAGAAACTTAGGAAAGATCTGCCCTAATCTATCAAGCAATAAAAAGAGAGATTTCAACTTTCAATTTGCAGGTTATATTAACATAATTTTGCAAGTCTGAAACTGCTAGATGTCAGAATGCAAGTACATAAAGTCAGAGTTTGCTTCATGATGTAACTGTACACACAGGGAATATCTCAGCAACTCCAGGAAGTGAAGGAGAAAACAGAAGAAGCAGGTGTGGAAGTTGGCAAGCCTAGAAATCAAAAGGCATATAACGTTATCAAAAAGGTGGTGCAGATCAATATTTTCAGCTTGTCTGATGATGAAATCATTAACTGAAGCTGAAAAACACACCTTTCGATGTTGGTGAATTGTCAATTACTGTGGCACAACTAGATGTGCTTTTGTTTTAGTACATCACCAATTTTATAGAGGAAACAGAAAAGCCCTGGTGCTAAAAAAAAAAAAAAGGTACTAGTTCTTGATTACTCAGATATCTTGGTCTGAAAAAATCCTAGGAACGTGCTGAGGAAACAGAGGTTCAGAGACTTGAATCTAGGTCTTTGCAAAGTGGGTGCAACCTGCTAGAGATCAGGGAATAAGTGGTAGGATGTTCCTGTACATAGTTAAACCCTGTGAAGAAAATTACCACTTATTGTAGAGTATAATCTGCTTTTAATCAAGCTCTTATTTCAAATGCATTATCTCTTTAGGTGTGGAAAATGAAGATGTACATAATTTTAACACATACACACATGAGATCATGACTTCTTCTTCCCTGTATGTATTCAGGTGGATGTTAACCTGAGTTGAAATATTGGATTCCTACATTGAGCAAAAGGCTGAAAGCCTCAACATTCCTTTTCAGCTCTTTATGATTTGAAATTGATCTATATTTGTATCTTTATCTACAGTGAGCATTTTGTGCATTTCATGCAAATGGATGTCCTGTGGGCTCAAGCCCTTGATTTTTTAGAGCCTAGCACGTTACATTACTACCACATTGAATGAAAATAGCAACCCAGGAGTCATGCATTTTCAACATGTAAAGAATTTATGGCATTTCCAATACAATAGCTCTGATTGTAGTTGATTTTTCTGTCTTAAGGTTGAGCAGACTTTTCTGGCACTGCATGTCAGGGAACATATGCAGTCTGTCGTTCAGGACAGTTGCATAGGTGTTCCGTTTATATTTCTGCAAATGCAACATTCTACCTAAGGTGTCATTGAAACAGCAAAGAACAGGAAGTCAGATCAACCAATCAGCAGAGGATGGGCACCGCCACACAACACGCAGTTGGAATTTTGGAGTTGTTGTGCATTAATCCTTCTACAACCATCTGCAACCTATACCTACCCATCAACCCCTTACAGCAGAGATATGTGGCAGTCACTATGGGCAATTACAGCCAACTCTAAATCAGCCTTTTAATTGGATTGTGTATTTATTTATTTATTTATTTATTTATTTATTTATTTATTTATTTATTTATTTGTGGGATTTATATGCTGCCCTTCTCCTGAAGGACTCATGGCGGCTAACAGAAGATAAAATACAATACCACAATATAAAACACCAAATTAAAATCAAAATAAGATATTAGATTAAAATATTAAAAACAATTAAAAATCATTAAAAATCCCCTTCGTCGGATCAGCCAATTTGATGAAATAGCCACGTATTCTTCCAATAAGTGTGTGTTTGAATGACAGTCTAATTTTAAAGATTCTAAGTAATGGCTATCTGTTTTCCATCTGCGATACTATTCTACGGGTAAAAAAAATGTTACTAGTCTTTTTAAGGAAAACATTCATTTTAATCCTCAGCTGATTTTGCCAAATATTCAACTGACAGGATACTTTTCTACACAATTTCCAATTGTGTTGTATAACAGTCTGCTCCCTCTAAGTAGCATAGTGACAGACTCAAAAGAGTTAACAAATGTGGACATTATCATCCTTAAATATTCTCTTTGCAAGGATAAATCCTTCCACAGAATTGCGGTTTGCAAATATAGCTAAAAGTAAAATGTGTTCCAACTTCAATAAGCAGCCAGATTGAAATTGTATTTAAAATGTCAGCAAATCTGTATGTGCTGCTACAGAAGAGAATTCTCAGGTAGACTTAGTTGAAAAACCCCCCACAGTTGTTAAATGTTTTGGTCACAAGCCATTTAATGCTTCATAAACAACATTGGATAAAGATGAATAGCCTGTTAAATTAAAACAAGAAGGGTGAATGAATTTATTACCCCCTCTTTGCTTAAATGTATAGGATTTTCACTAGATATTTAGATTGCAATTCTATATGCTACAGTTGGGCAGTGTGTGTACCTTACCCCAAGTATATGGGACTTTAAGCTAATTTCAGATATATTCTATGAGTTATTTATTCAGATCCTTAGGAAAAATCCTAACCCTAACCCTAACCCTGTCCTTACCAAAAGGAGTAAAAGAAGAAGAAAGGGGATGTCAGAGATATTGAATTTTGTCATCTACTCTTGAATTCACTCACCTCTCACCACAACTCATCCTTTTAGTTCACAATCCCCAACTGATACAACCTCATTAGGAAAAATATGGAGGTTGGCTACTTCTAGGGGAAGATTCCACTGAACCCAAGGAAGAACATAGCTAAGATTTCTCTTTTCATTTTACCTCCAAATATCCACAATAGAAGAAGGGGACAAAACAGAAGAATTCTTTTGAAATCTCCATCTATATGTTAAAATTACTTCTCCTAAAAATATCAAAAGTGGCACATTGATGTGAGTACTGAAGCTTATGAAAGATATTTCTGGAGGAGAACAATTATATAAAAGCATAATAATATCTGATTTTAAGAAGCAGATGAAGAGAAGATACTCCATAGAAACAGACTTATGTGTTGTATAGAAAGCATACTAAGCAGTTCCAGCATACTATCTTTGAATAGCTGCCGTATGTTGTTGTAGCATGTGATTTTAGTTGCACAGGTAAATGGCAAGTATAAACTTTATAGAGTCAGGCTTCAAGTGAAAAGCTGGCACTATAATTCAAATGGCAGCTACTACATTGATCTATGGCAGCATATGTAGGAGTTAGGTGACACCTTACAAACTAGAATATTCTGTGAAATGATAGTCAATCTGGTATTCCAGATGCTGAACTATAATTCCAGCATCTCTCACTGTTAATCTTGCTTGCTCTGCATGCAACTTTTGGAGTACCATATGTTGCCTATCCCTGTTGTAGTGTAAGTATTCATACAGTATACTACTTTGCATTGGTTTCAAAAGGTTCTCCTCTGTGTTTATGGTGTGGATCGTGATGGGTTTTGAATAGCTCAGAAGAACTTTTGAAGAGTAGAGGGGAAAAAAGCTTTTCTGTGCTGTGTTACACTGGATAGATTTAGGTTATATATTATGTTACAAAGGGATGAGTTGGCTCAGTGGCTAAGACACTGAGCTTGTTGATCGAAAGGTTGGTAGTTCAGCAGTTCGAATCCCTAATGCCGCGTAACAGGGTGAGCTCCCATTACTTATCCCAGCTTCTGCCAACCTAGCAGTTTGAAAGCACGTAAAAATGCAAGTAGAAAGATAGGGACCACTTTCGTGGGTGGAGCACATTCAGTG
>JANHFM010009724.1:139567-153433 GCA_032468115.1 Grayia smithii
AGAACTTCTCCCTAGCAGAATGTGTGCTGTTCTATGTGTGGTATTTATAGTGCTACACACAGAGCAGCACACAGTCTGCTAGGGAGAAGTTCCCTCAAGATAGACTCCAACACTAGTCCAAAAGCTTGGAAGATAAAACCTCTGGTCCCGGTGACTGATCCAGATTGGATCTTTCAACATAATACTAGGACACGTGTTTTCGCCTTCATTCATATGATTTACTTTCTTTCTTGGTTCTTGGTTCTCGACTTACTTAAAAATGTTCATTAAGAAAATCCATATTTGAACATGTATTTGATCATAATGAATTAAAACTTGATGGATGGTTATTTATTATACCAATTAGAGGGTTATACCAGCCTCATAACTATTATGATCCTAACATGTTCTAGTTCTAATGCAATATATATTTGCAGAGTCGGATTTACTAGAGTTACCAATTGACAACTAGAGATCTGTGACTTATCAAGTGCCCTAAAAAGATATCAAGTGGGTAGTCTCAAATATAGCTGAATGAGAAATATGAAACAGGGATATAAAAATGAAAAATGCTCTTTGAATCATAGTTGGACCCTGTGTAAGTCTTCAGCAATATGAAAAGGAAAAGACAACTACTTTTAACTGGGTTAAAATTAAAACACCAGGACCAGATGGATTATACCCCAATGTTCTGAAGGAACTGTCAGACGTGATCTCAAAACTACTGAACCATATCTTTCAAAATCCCAGAGCACCGGGAAACTACCAGATGATTGGAGAAGGGCTGATGTAGGCTGTATTAACAGAGGGATAAAATCAAGATCAGGTGAAGTGTTAATGCCACATTATAATGCTTTAGTAAGACCACAATGCATTCAGTTTTGGTCATCATGATGTAAAAAAGTTAAGATTATAGAAAGAGTGCAAAGAAGAGCAACAAAGATGATTAGGGGTCTGGAGGCTAAAACATATGAAGAACAGTTGCAGGAATTAAAATAACTAGGGGTGACATGATAGCAGTGTTCCAATAACTAAAGGCTGCCACGAAGAAGAGGGGATCAATTATTTTCCAAAGCACCTAAAGGCATTACAAGAAGCAGTGGTCGAAAACTAATCAAAGAGAGTAGCAACCTAGAACTAAGGAGAAATTTCCTGACAGTTAGAATAATTAATCAGTGGAAAGATTAGCCTTCAGAAGTTCTGGAACACTGGAAGCTTTTAAGAAAAGATTGGAAACCTTTTGTCTGAAATGGTATAGTGTTTTCTGTCTGAGCAGGGGGTCAGACTGGAAGACCTCCAAGTTCTTTTCCAACTCTGTTATTCTGTCCAAAACAGGTTTCCAGTTGCTTAGGAAAAATTAGATCAATGCTAATAGCTCCTTAGCCAATAGAAAGGATGTTGGAAATTTTAATTCAGCAATATTTGGAAATCCAATGTTCTCCACTCATGCTTCATAAGCTATTCAGAAGCTAGCCTTATTGAATTCAGTAGGAATTACTCCTAGGGAAATGTGCACAGGATTTCAGCCAATCGTTGCTTTAATACAAGGCAAGTCAGCAAGGAACCATTAATAAGAGATCTGGCAGGAGTATCACATTTCATCTATCTTTTTTCCTGGAAGTCAGCTAGCAGTCCTTTTCTCATATCTCTGTGCCAACAAAATATGTACGTAGAAGAGTAAATAACTGTAAAGTTTAAGCTTTTGCAGCTACGTTGGTTCCCCAAAAATGAATTATGACCTTTTGTAAATGACCTAGATGGCTTTTAGAAAGAAAACTTAAATATTATAATAAATGGCCAATTGAACTAGTTTGTAATTAAGATACTAAATCTTTTAACTATCTCACAGGATTGCTTTTGTAGGAATATACTGTAATATAAAGTGAATGAGCTGGAATATAATTCATTCAGGGTTTTGGATCAATTAACCTAGTATTCTCCTATTTTTAACTAAATAATTATAAAAAATTGTAGATGCCATCTTAGGATAGCTACTTTCTTTTCTTTGTACACATTCTCTCTCACACACACTCATACTCCTAGAGATTGCTTCTTCTGAGAGTTATGTTGTATTGACCTTCCATTAAAAAATAGCAGATGACAATTCATTAATTTAATATGAACATACCTAGCCAGCTTTGACCTCAAAAAGCTAGGCTGAATCGAACTGTTCTAATATTAGATGAAAAACTATAGGAAATCCAAGGCAAAATCTCAAAAGAAAACAATGGCAATCACGTTTCCATACGGTTGTCTGGAAAAGAAGAAGCAGAAGAAAAATAAATGGAGCTGTCCATAGAGTCATCAAAAGTTGAGCTTTACATTGGGAGGACACAATCAGACAATTTCAATACTAACACCGAATGGAACTACAAAAACAAACAATTCAGCCAAGAACAAAAAATGTACCGTACTATATGTCTGCAACTAAAAATTGAGCCCAACAACAGCCCCACAAAGTTGGATAATCTCAATCAGGAACAGCAACAGATTTATACCTTATGTCAGGCTGCATTCCCACATACCTTTTCGTCAATGTTGCTTTATTCACCTCCAATAGATTTATTTACATATTAACCCCTTCTTCCTGAGCAGCTGGGGATCCATGTGTAAATATTATTTTAGGGCTTATTAATCCTGAATTCAGTGGATGTTAAACTTTTCATTCAGGAGTTAAGAAGTGATGTACACTCTGTGATGTAAACCTATAGAATTAGGCACACAGTGAAAGGCAAGATAGTTCCTGTACTCTGTTGCTGCAGGCTCTTACTAGCAGAACATGCCTTTCCTGGACAGTCACATTTGGAAGATAGTTCATTGTTGGCTGCAAAACCACAATGATATCTATTTATGTGTGGATAGCAAAGATTAGTAAACTCCTTCATTTCATCCTGCAAAGATAGGTTAAAGCACAAAGACAAGGGAGCTGCATGGGCTCTCCAAAAGAGAGGAATCGGGAGGGTGGAGTAACTAGGGGGGTGGGAGGGAGAGAGGAGGCGAAAGGGAGTGGATCTGACTGTTTGTGATTGGTAAGCTGTGCAATTGCATTTGCCAGCAGGACTTCAATGGAATGTGAAACCAAATCAGTTACAAGTTAAAGATAGACACACAGACTACCCAGGATCTTGGGCAGGGATTTAAACTTGAGAGTCTTGTAGATCTGTGGATTCGTGGAACTTTCCGCTTGCTTTCCCCCTCCAGGATTTAGTTCCCATTTTTTCAGACAATGCATTGGAATTATTAGGGAGGGTGAGCTGATCATGGTGCAAACTACAGGGTAAGTTGCAAGTGCTTTATTTAAATTCCGTGCTTTGCCATGCTTGGCTTCCTCTGCTCTAAGCATTTCATAGTCATACTTAGAGATAATGTTCCATGGTTGCATTTTATGAGGCTCAAAAGGGGTGCTTTGGCAGGCTGACACTGTGATAGAACTCTGTTTAAAGATCCCTTTTTCTTTCCTGGTCCTAACAGTGTAGTTTAAAAGTGGCATTTCATTCCAAACTCATTTAATTTTCCTAGAGAAATGCAAGTTCTGTTTCACATGTTGCGCTGAAAAATTCCAAGCTTTTTTCCTATTTTACTATCCTTCTCTCTCAGTTTTTAAAACATGGCTCAATAGCGGGTCATTGTAACATCAGCCTGGTGCTTCTGATTCTGTCTTGGCTCTTTTTTCAGTATCACTCTGCTAATTGCAATTATATTTCAAGAACTCTGAAAAATTATGTTTTTCCGCTAATTCTCCTACTTAGCAATCTTCATCTTTTGTATCTTGTATCTTGCATTATGTATTTTATGTTGCATCAAAAATATGTATTTGGCAAAGTAGAGTTTGTAAAAACATCAGATAATATACTTAACAATAGAAGTCTATAGAAGGTGGATTTTATGAAAACATTGATTTTTTTAAAAAAAAATTCTAAGTAGGAAAGGACCTCTGGCATAATTGTTTCCATGTTCCCCAAATTAGTATATTATGCAGCTCATTGTGTATTTCCATATTACATTTTTTTAAATGAAGTGTTTATATATTTTCTATGCTTCCCATATTTGAAGTTATGTGTAAAAAAGTTTCTTATAAGCAGCTGGAGGAAAATAAAGTGTTTCAGGATTGCTTTGGTATGTGTTTTTTGTTTTTATGGCCAATATGGAATTCTTAGTCCTCTACTTAATATTTCAAGAGTTACTTATAGTCATCAGAGAATATTTCTCTAAAATATAAAGTGCCACACCTGATTACAACTGTTCTTATTTGATGGAAAAGTTTAGGCATTTGACATTTGGTTCTTTTTGCTAGTTATCTAATTCCAACTTGCCATACTCTGGGAAATTTTGGGCTATAATGAGAAAAAATAAATGTTTGAAGTTTAGTTATTTTTTCTTCTTCCCAGTTATTATGATTGAGAGGAAATAAAAAAATTATAAGGACAAATTAAACATTCAGAAAAAAAAATGGAGATTATAACTAGAAGGATAATTTGTGCTAGAAGCTAGAGGTGGGGAGGGAATCCTTCTTTACATATTTTCTTACATATAAGGAGAGGGATGTGCTGAAGACTCAGCTGAAAATCTTTCAAATACTCAAGTGAATAGAGCAAGTACAGTTTGTATTTGTTAGAGCAGTGATGGCGAACCTTTCAGAACTCAGTACCCGAACTGCATGCGTGCATACCCAAACTGAAAGGTGCGTGCATGCACGCAGACATGCCCATGTGCATATGTGGACATTCATAAATGCATAGACATGTGCGCTTGTATGCATGGACATGTGCACATACGTGCATACAGGGACATGCATGCATGCGCAGCAGAGTCCTGAAGACCAGCTGGCGAGCCGGAGGCAGGGCAGCCCAGGGCAAGAGGTAAGAGGCATCCCAGGGCTGGCCGGCAGGAGGCAGGGCAGCGTGGCAAGAGGTAAGATCTTTTTCTTTCAAGAGCTTCTGTTTCATCGTTTACAGGGAAACAAGCTCACAAAAGAAATGCCGCGGAGATCTGACCTGGGGCGACAGCACACGTGCCAGCAGAGAGAGCTCTGTGTGTCACCTCTGGCACGTGTGCCATAGGTTCGCCGTCAAGGCATTCGGGTATGTTGGGGAGGGGTTATGCCATACCCAAGACCAGGGGTGTCAAACTCGCATCGTGACAACATCATCATGTGATGTATTGTGACTTTTCCTCTTTGCTAAACCGGGCATGGGCATGACCAGTGCGTGAGGCATCCGGCCTGCGGGCTGTGAGTTTGACAGCCCTGCCTTACACCATAGTATATGACCTGCTACCTACCAGATGTGTCAAAACTGGTCCAGTGAAGAAAAATTCAGAAATATAATCAAACAAGGAAATAGCTGTTTCTGGCTACAGTAAATCTTGTCTTGAGCAACATCTCAAATGTGACATTTTTGTGCAGCTTTTATGACCTAGAAAATAAATATTCTATGTCATAAAACTACAATAAATGTTTCCATATTCCTTTTAAATGGGTATTTGAGGCAACATCCATCTCATACTTTTTCATTGATTCTTATAGTACATGTCAACAAAACAAAATATAAATGAACTATAAATATAAGATAAAGATAAATGTAAAATGTAAAATTATAAATAAACTGTTCAGCAGCTAGTTAGTTTGTGCCTAATTCTGCTGAATATTTGATATGAAATGGAAAGCAACTCATATGCTGAAGAATACACTTACAAATTAATGTCACTTTTCCTTTGCTATTAAAACAGGCCAAAACATTAAATTACTGTTGGTTTCAAAATGTATTCTAAGGAACCCATGAGTTTTGTAACTTATCAAGGATTTCTTCGTTTCCATGAAGATAATTCAGCCACTAAACTGAATTTCTCCTGAGTGGATATTGGAGGCAGCAAAATCCAACCAATCTGATCAACATTTTCTGTATTGAGTGCAAATGATGGAACATGGATTGGAACACATTGTAATATGGAAGGATATCTCCTCAGAGAAACTGAAGCTAATCTATTTGAAAGTAAAAAGTTTAAAAATCACTAGGTTAGACAATCCTTACCGCCAAGGCTGCCTATAATTAATGTGAATCCAATTTGTTGTGGAAACAAACTTGCTGTTGCTTTTAATATATTAACTGCTGCCTGTGGGCTTGTTATGATGCTTAGATGTTTAACTTTTTTATCATATGAGGTCAAGTGACTTTAATTACTTTATTACTTATTATCACTCTTCCACTAAAATAACATGAAAAATCTTTAGGATTTGTTCTTTGGCAAATTGTTTGCATCTGTAACCATTTTATATATAGCTGCAAAAAGTATATTGTGAATCCACTTTGGTTCATCAAGTTCAAAAGTTGGCCAGGATTTAAGTGGGCTTTATATCTCAAACCTTTGGGCTAAATTAGCAAAGATTAGCTAGTACCCACTGTACCTGTTTTACAGGTCATTAATCCTGTCTTTTTCTCTATGATCTGTTTATAGGTTAATGGGAAACTACATAGCTGGGGGGGAAATTCCCTAGAAAGGAAGAACTGATAAAATTATTTACCAAAGAGGAAGAGATAAATAAATCGGACGGGCACAGTCCTGTCCCATTTTATCATAGTTTACATTTTCATCCAGTATGACTCAGTGTGCAAAAACTTTGTAAATACTTGGCTGTAAAAGCATACTTGAGTATGTTATGAGTTGTGTTCAGAAACTGTCTCACATTTTAATGATTTAAACTCCAGATCTAAAATTCTGTGTAAAAAAAATAGTTTGTACATTCCTGAATATAATAATGTTCTGTAAATAGTCCAGTCTTTTAAATGAATTCTTTGACCAATGTAGATGACTGTCATGTTAAGCTTGTCCATAATGCATGAAAGAGTACTATCCAGCTTTGATTATAAGAGCAACTAAACTAAAATTGCTCTTTTAGAGTTTATATTATGCAGTTGTGCAATTATTAGTTTTACCATCTACAACAATTTCAGTTGTTGTTTGTCGTATTTCCAAATTGGTGCTTCTGAAAACTCTTTCTCTCTTGTTTGTTGTTTAATCCCCACATACATGTTTTGCTAGGTGGGCAGGAGCTGGGGGAAGTAACAGGAGCTCATCCCATTGCGTGGAGCTCTGGTCTTGAACCTGGGCTGTCAGATCTCCAGCTGACAAGCTCAGCATCTTTAACGGCTGAGCCATCACGCCTCCTGGAAAGTAACATTATCCATATCTAATTAAATTAAAGCAAATTAAAATTACATCTCAGTTCTGTTTTATATTCTAGCCTATATAATAATAATATATTTCTTTTTGTTGATGATCCCTGATTTGCTATGCAGAGATCAACTGTTGCCTTTGGCCTAAAAAGGTGGGGCATTTTTTTCCTTCAATAGATAAGCAGTTAATGGGTAGAAAAAAATGTATCTCGATCTTTCATTGCTCTTGGAAAGTAGTGTTTTCTTCAGTCAATTGTAACATTGGAGTATTAGTTGCTATCTTCTCTTTGCTTAGCATTCAAGGTTAGGGTTAGGTTAGATTATAGCAGGGATCTCCAACTCCCTGGGAGCTGAAGTCTGCCAGGCTTAAAGTTGCCAAGGTTGGAGACCCCTGGATTATAGGATCCTACTATAGTAAATGTCAGGTGTTAATCAGGCTGATACAACATGCAATAGAGGACTTTGGAGCAACTCTCCATACCGGGGGGGGGGAGCGCGGAGGGGACACCTTTGTGAGCTAAAACTAGTTAGTGGGTATTTGCTGAACTTTCTTCTTTTCTTTTATAGTTTTAGTAATCTTCATCCAAAATGCTCTGCAGATTGTGGAGAATGCTGCCATTGTTTAATAATGCTAAGTAGCATGTGCTGCTGGGTCATTTTACAAGTAGAAGCAAGTAACAGCTCAAAGGCAGCTGGCACCAGGATGGCAGCAGCATTCTGTAGGTTTCTGTTCCCACAGGTTTAGCTGCAGTGGGGATGGGACAAAGTGAAAATGTTTTAAGAGAAAGAAAAACTCTTGTGTTGACATACTGGGGGTTCTGCTCCCCTCACAGTCACTGAGAAGACCTGTGGTACAAAGCAGTTGGTAGACCTGTCTGGTGCCTCTTTTAATCTATAACATACTCAGACGGAGAGATATTAATGAACCTTTTAACAAACTGAATCTCTGAAGTTGCCATATTGCACTTCCTATCATGCTTATCACACAGCAGCCAACTCAGATCAGCGGAGCTGTTAAATGCTCACATCAGAGAAACAAGACTAGTAGGTACTGCAAAAGCTTTGAGTGGGAGAAAGAAGAAGCTTGGCATAGGCTGATTCAGCAACTGTACAGTACTAATTAATATTTGGGATTTTGAAACATAAATCAGACATGCTTTGAAGCATAAGACAGTCATTTCATAGATATTGCCACAGGCATTGTTTGGCTCTTATACAGCTCCTGTGCTGGCAGCTGCATTCAGTAGAACTGAAGGGCATTGTTACCTTCCTGGAAAGATTTGTTTTTTCATCTTATCACTTGTCATTTGGTTACATTAGGAAAAAAAATATTACAGTAGCTTTGTTACTTAAAACTTAGTTGATTTTTCATTAAAATTGAATTCAGCATCTCAGAGTTTGATTTTATCAAGGGTTTTGTGCTATAGAATTTTTCCTCCTTTGTCTCTCTCTTTCCTCCCCATGTTCTGTTGCTTTTGTACTGTTTCCTCACTAGGATAAACATTCAGTTCCAAATTTATTAACATCCCTTCTTTCTGTATGACCAGAATCAGCAATTACCAGATTCCACTGAAGTCTCTAAGTATGAACAAATGAACACGAGATACAATGAATAGATAGGAATATGGTGTCATAATAAATAATAAAACATAGTTACTGTGGTTTAGGATGATCACTTAAAAGTCCTTTCTTCGTAAATCATAGCCATTCAGTACAGACTATATTGGGTTGCATAGACTATTGAACTTGATACAGTTTTTCAAATTTGTACGATAGGCAAATACGGTGGAAGTACAACCTGTCTATTTAGGTACCATTCATATCTACAGTCATTTAAGGAGCTGATTGAAGAGCATTAACCTTGCTATGTGTTATTCTACGTGAAATATTTTCCATGGAATATTTCTCATGCAATACAGTCAATATAGACACTGGGATTAAACTATATGTTAAATGCTAATTTATATTGTGATTTGTTTGGTTTTGACTTAGTTGCCAGGCATGTTCAGCCACTGTAATTTGTATACATTACTAAGATTTATGGCTTAGTAGAATGTGTAATCAGGAATTTTATTATACCAAGTGTAGTTTACAGTACGAATTAGGCTGATAATTTTTTTTTCCTGACTCATGTAACTTCCAGATTAGATTGTGATAACGCTATGAATGTAAGGTGTCTTCCTTGGAAAAAAGAATTCAAATAAATACCTATGGAATACCTGGCTTCTCATCTATATTTATGAAACTGATTGGGGAAGTACCGATAGTAATTGATGACATATTAAAATTGGGCTACCTTCTATCCTTCTAGTTCACACCCCCATCTTTTTCATTATTATTATTCCTAGCATTCCTCAGCCTTTTCCCAGATAGATGTCAAACGATAAGACCCTGGGCAAGTCTTTTCTGGTGTACAAAGTGTTTTAATAAGCAATGAAAGCTCCTGTGCATATTTATTCATGGGTTAATGGTTGCTACTTATATATGTAACAGAATAACAGAATTAGAAGAGACCTTGGAGGTCTTCCAGTCCAACCCCCTGCTCAAGCAGGAGCCCTATGCCATTTCAGACAAATGGTTGTCCAATCTCTTCTTAAAACCTCCAGTGATGGAGCACCACAACTTCTGGAGGCAAGCTGTTTTACTGATTAATTGTTCTGGCAGGAAATTTCTCCTTAGTTCTAGGTTGGTTCTCTCCTTGATTAGTTTCCATATGTTATTTCATGTTCTTAATTTAACTCCTTCATCACTGCCCTTTCCTAGCAGAAAGCCTTTTTGTAGTCCTTTCCTTTACTTGGACCCTAAGGATTTGTTTTAAGACTCTTCATCACAGCTGAAACCAGTAAATGCACTTTTTTCTTTGTTCACACACTCCTACCCCAACAATCCTTAGAGCTAATTATAGCTTTTAACCAATCCTCAACATCCTTCAAATTCTTCCTCTCCAGGCAAGGAAAGTGAATTTTAACCCTTGTATGGCTATCATATCCTATTTTACATTTCACGATGGAGGGAATGTATCAGGGTGGGTTCTACTTACCTTTGCTACCGGTTCTGTAGGTGCACGCGCTTTGCGCGTGGTCGGAGTGCTCTCGTTCACGTGCGCCAAATGGGCGCTCCTGCACACGTGCAGAAGCTTTTTTAAGCAAAAAAAGCTCAAAAAAAGCTTCCTGTGCCTGCGCGCATGCGCGCTGTGCACGCTGTGCACAGGGGCAGTAAATACAGGCGCGCGGGGGAGCTTCGGTCCAGGACTATTAGAACTGATTCGGTGATGTCACAGCGTCACCGCTACCTATTCTATAGAACCGGACCAAACCGGGAGCAACTCACCACTGGAATGTATATAATGCTATTATCAATGTTCTACTGGTAAGGAACTGTAATTGGAGTATAAATACATTGGCAAATCTCTTTCAGATATGTGAAATAACATGAAATATGAGTGTCTAACTACAAAAGGTAGTAGTCTATTCATGTCTTTAAATGCATGTTCTCTCTCTAGATTGACAAATGTTGTTTTCTCCTGCTCTAAATGCTGATGCTTATTGATAAGTAATCCTGCGTCTCAAGGGTGGTATTCACTTACCTTTGTTACCGGTTCATAAATGTGAGTGTGCGCGCCTCCTCCACACATGCACAGAGCTTTCTGTGCGTGCGCAGAGGGTCAAAAATGGGACATGATGATGTCCAAGTGGGTGGGCAGAGCCTCCTGCCACTGGCGCTACTGGATCATACTAAATTTCACCACTGCTGTGTCTATATCCTGTTCCAAAACGAAGGCATATGCGGTTATTTAACTTATTTCATCACTTTAATATAAGTCTCACTTTCAAACTCCCTCTCCCACACTGTTCTTGTGTTGTCCCACTAAAATTACCTGCTTAGCAGTGCCAAAGAACTAAACTGAAAAGCTTTCCTGTTGATAGGAAAGATTATGGCTTGGGAGGGGATGGGGCACTTTGAGTCAGTGTTGACTCCTGACAACTACCTAGACAAGCCCTTGCAGTTTTCTTGGCAAGGAAGTGGTCTGACATTGCCTACTTCCTAGGACTGAAAGAGAGTGACTGACCTAAGATCACCCAGTTGGCTTTGTGCCTAAGGCAGAACTGGAACCCACAGATTCCCACTGTCTAGCCTGATGCCTCAACCACTACACCTACCTGGGTCTCGTGTCATTACTATTTTATGCTTATTTAACAAACCTGAATATTTTATATTGTAGTAAACTGAGGCACCCCAGGGTACTTGTTGTATTTCTCCTTAATATTCTGTCTATCCAAAGTCATGCCTCTGGTTTTGCTTAGATTCAGCTGACAGCCTACCATTCTTGGATACCATCAGCTGTAGAGATGAGAGAAAGATAGCAACACACTTAATTTAGAACAGAACATTGAGACGTGAATGTCTATCTGTCATTCTTCACATTCTCTCATACCAGAAAGATGGATGATTTAATGCAGCAATAATGCCTTTCATCCAAAGCAGAGTTCATCTAAGGATTTCAAAGTGGTTTATTGACTACTTACACTGGTAGTTGGGGATATGTAGGAAGCACTTAACAAACTTACTTACAGATTCCCATTTTTAATGGGCCTTGTATGGAAACATTTCCAGATTTCTAAAAAAAAAAAGTCAAGATGTTATTGTTATTTTTCCTATGCAGGTGGATGGTAGGTTTTAAAGTGCTTTGCAAAACTTATATATTTCTGGAATGCAATAGAAAATTATCTTCACCCTGATTCTCAAGCCAGTAGACATATGCATTGGCATTGTCTATATATATCCCCTATTTAATTATTTAGTTTTGCATGTTTCTGCCCTTGAAAAATCCTGCAGTTAATAAACCATTCTGCTTTGTCTATGAAAAGTATATTTGTATGTATATATGTGTGTAATTGGGGAATTGTTAATTATGGAACTCAGATTATCTTCTAGGCACTGAGTAATCATCAATACATAAGATAATTAAAGAAATTACAGTTTTAATTGAATATAAATGAAGGTTATGCAACATTTCCCTCAATGGAGGTGCTGTTAAAAATTTATTGTGATTTATGTATGTACATATAAACCTCAAAAGTTCACTGATTTTGGCTAGCTTTGATGACAATTTAACATTAAAATTTGCCAGGATTATGTCTAACATTGTACTACTTCAGCATTAAATTGGGGACAATCCTTGTTCCTTTCTTCCATTGTAAGCTTGGATGTTAGGACAGAATTGTGAGAATTGTGACTTTGGCAGAGATGGAAACCAGGAATCATAGCAAAAGCCTGCAGTCAGGATCAAAGCACCAGAAAGTTGATACAAAATGATAGAGACACGCATCAATTCTCCAAAAGAATAAATTGCTTGAAGAGACTTAACTACAGCATGAAAATTCTTCCTTTTTTCTTGTCTAGACGGATCCAATGTCTTCTTGGTGAAAGAGTTGTAGTCAAAATTAGTAAAAGATTCACTATGATTAGACTCTGCTATAGTAAATCAGAAATTGCTTGTTCCAGCTCCCAGTAATGCAATTGCACATAATCTCCAAATTCCACACAATCACCATTTAAAGTTTTGAGGGTGGGGGAAGAAATAATATGAGAACAAGCTTCCTTTTTTTTTTTTTTTTTGAGTTCAAAGCTGCAAGTGAACAAAATGGATTGCTTTGCCTTTGCCCTTGCTATGAATGTTCAACAGTGCAACAAAAACTATTCTTTACCTTAGAGACCTAAAAGAAACAAGCCATAACCAGGCTGTAAGTTTTTAGTTTTACCTCACTTTATATAATGCATTTCTCTTTTATGAGACTGACATTTAGCCCTGTATTTTCATTCCAGTGAGTACGCAGGTATTAGTTTTTTGCATATTTCTCCTACTTAATTTTTCAAGATGAGCTTGTACCTTTTTGGCAGCATACTTGGGAATATGTTCCACAGAATATAAAAGAGCATACATAACTAGGATGTTACTGTTAGGAAGTAAACTGTTGATGGTCTTCAGAAAAGTGTTCAACCACAATAAGTGTTTTGTGAATAGAATTTCTTCATTATCGGGAGAAGGGCGGCATAGAAATTAAATTAAATTAAATAAATAAAATAAATTACAAAAAAATCCTAATTGAGGATTGTTTCTTTACTGAAGGCAGTGATTATATAAATCAATCATAGCTTTTATCCTGATTGAATGGATGATCACGAAGAAAAACTTCTAATTAAGTTAGTAATGAAACTGATCAACCTCTAGACAATCTGGGTGTGCTTGATTTAAGTAGTACAGAACATTTTAAATTTCATTGTATAGGGGATGGAAACATTTTATAGATTAAAGTTTATAGAATCTAAAGATTTATTTTTTTAAAAAATGGTTTAATATCCATTCCAGGAAGTAATTGAACTAGTTTCTCTATTCTCTCAGTACTCTTTTGGTGATGTTGCCCTATCAGCTTCTTTACCTGAGCTTCTTTACAGTAATTTCATTTTTCTTTAGCATAAAACAATCAGTGCCAAGAAAAGTAAAGTTCAACCAACATCAACCAACATTTAACAAGCTTACAAAACATATATAACAGACAATAAATTAAAGCTACAGGCATGCTTTGACTGCACTGATTGGAATGTTTTTGAAAGTACCTCTGCAGACTTAGATGAATTCACTGATACTGTAACATCATATGTCAGCTTCTGTGAAGACCTATGTGTACCAACCAGGAACTTGAGAATATATAGC